>JAOXNR010052297.1:0-17030 GCA_028571225.1 Parsonsia alboflavescens | reverse complement strand
TGTCTCAGTCGAACATGTCTCCTCTTACTATTAAAAAGTGAGTTTTTAACGACGTGGACCACTGCCTGATTATCACAGAATACACTTAAAGAATTTATCTTTAGTCGGGGTAAAGGAATATCCAGAAGCAGATTCTTTATTCACTCTGCTTCTTCGGTTGCAAAAGCTAGAGCATAAAGTTCTGATTCCATAGATGACAATGCTATACAAGTTTGTCTCTTGGATCTCCATGCAACAGCAACTCCACCCAGTGTAAAAACATAACCACTGGTAGAGTTACTGTCTCCAATATCTGAACACCAAGAAGCGTCAGAATATCCTTCCACAATAAACGGGTTGGACAAGTCAACGCAAACGAGCAGGACTCGAAAAGAAGTCAACCCTAATGGGCCCAAGGCCCCAACCTTCAATACCTGAAAGTTTGACTCACAGAGTTAACAAGGATAGGTGGGCAGCGACCTACTACCACCAACCTCTAAGGTCACCAACCTAATAAATGAGCTCGAGAGAGGTACCACTAGATCTCGGCCCACAACCTGGTAATTCCCAACTCATCTCATACATCTTCTATGCCACGACTAGATGTGGGCAACTCCTAGCTCCCATGAGCCTACTACCACTCGAAGTGACCTCCCTGAAGAGATAGCCAAGACCCTCGATTTCCATAGATAGGTTGCGAAGCTGGTCCTTCAGTTAGTTAGCGAGCTCATATCTCTCAATAGAGAAGTGGATGGCAAGATAACTCAACCTAAGGAAACTTCATGATTTCAGGAGCAGTTGGCTGAATTCCACGATCCCACAACTATCCTAATTGGTTACTATCATGTAATAGTAGAGCCCAAATTATGGAGGTAACTGATTTGTCTTTTAAATAATAAAATCTAACACGCTCTACGGACAAGGTTCATATTGTATTCTCAATATGGTTTCCCCCCCGCCCCCCTCAATATGGTTATTATAGAATGACTTTTTTCGTTTTTAATACCTTATTATTGTGGAAATTATTACCTTGTGTTCTTCTCAATTCGAGTTTTTTTTTTTTTTTTTCTCTGGCTTGCTTTTATTTCCTTGGATCCTGGACTCCCTTATAATAGTTTGTGTAGAGGGCCTGACCACTAACAAGTCAGTGAAGTCTCAAACTCTTTACCGCAGGATTAATCTCATACCATTGTTGGGATTTGAGAGGCGAAAAATCCTAATAATAATATTAGAAGAGAAATAGGAAACCACAAACAATAACCAGAATTTAACTTGGTTTAGTCTCTCAACTAAACCTACATCCATTACACAATGCAACTTCATTATACAATTTTTGTATGGAGAAAATTACAAACCCTCTCACCAAACACATTATCCTCAAAGAAGAGAATCACCTCAATCCTTTAAAAGAGGGAACCACCGACTACACATGGGTTGGTACCTATGGATACATAGCACTAATAACCTTGGCACTGACACATTTTCCAATAATAAGGAGTACAATATCAATAATAACTCAAGCCTCCTTTAGTTCTATTTCTAATCGACGTGAGACCTTGACACCAGTTAAAACACTAATTTTAATTGACATAGACTTCTACTACACATAAAAATTAGAATAATAACCAAAGTAAACTTTGGAAAACAATCAAATCGAACAATTCCTCCCTTTTATTAAAGTCTCACTAAACTCCACTTTGTAAAACATCATATATCTAAATCTTCTCGTTCAACATCTCTTTGTATTTATCGTCTCATCTTCTACAGTTACTATCCATGGGTGAACTAGTATGCATCCCTTTGATGCCTTAATGGCTAGTTGACCTTTTTCTATGTGTCAATGATAAAGACAAATGAGCTCATCCAACTCCTTTTTCTTGTCCCTATGCCCAAACTTCATGCTCCTCTCTTAAAGCTTGAAACAATTATCATCAGTTTTGATATCTCCTCCCTTGGATTGATCTCTCTTACAAAACATGCATCAAAACTAGAATCTCCTCCCTTAAATCGAACTTGGATATCATCTTTTTAGGGTTGTAGACATCTATTTCCACTTTGCCTTTCTGACAACTTCGGGCAACTTGGTGAATTTGATTTGCAAGATTATCAAGAACACACCTCTCTTCTGCTACGCCATAGGATTGCCTCAACACCAATCATCCTAAAAACTTTGACTGGACCACCAGACTCTTAGCAACCTCAACAAATTGGGTATGGGCTTTGATACCAGTTGTTGAACACAAGACCCACAAGAATAATATGGAATCTATAATAACTCATACCTCCTTTTGTCCTATTTCTATAGATGTCAGACATTAACACCAATCAAACTCAAAATTCAAATTGACATAGACTTCTACTACATATAGAAATTAAAATCCTATTCAAAGTTAACTTTGGAAAACAATCAAACCTAAAAGTTAGGTTGCACTTGTAAAAATATGTGAATGTCCACATATTCTTCCGTTATTTTACTAGATTCAGAAAGAAAAGCGATTCAAAGTTCAAGTGTAAGATCTAAACATTTTAAACTTTCTTGTAAAACTAGATAAACTTTTGAAATGTCTAAGACCACGAAGTTTGGGTACTTCCATTAGTTTTGTACATTTTAGAAGTTCGAAAACAAGATTTCCATGTCTTAAAATTTTAATGTAAAAGCAAAACATTTTTTTTCCTAAATAGGGGTTAAAGCAAATAATTTGTCTTATAAGAAATAATTATATTCTTTAATAATTATATTTCATGTTAATTGCTACGATGTGCCACATCGCCACACTATTGAACTTGACCGCCCAAATCTAAACGATCCAACGGCTAGCTATTTCATTGGGAATCCACATTTATCTATCCACTTTGTCTCTACAATTCTTTCTTTTTCTTACAATCCATTCTCTCTCTCTCTCTCTATATATATATATATTTATAGACTCAATTTGTCAAACCTACGAGTAAAGGAAGATTCATCATCCTCCCCATCAAAGGAGACACCATAAACATCTGAATCTAAGTGAGAGAAGATGAAGAATTAGGAAAATAGCTAAGTCCTAATCTCTATTTTTGTTTTTCATGAAATTAGTTGATCCAAACATTAAATTTGATTTTTTTTTATTGCTCATCCCAATTGGTAAAAGAAAAGAGTTGGTGAAAATTGAAGAACAATCAAGAAAGAGACAAAGAAAAAAATAATTCAACGAAAGAGTCCTTCATCCTTGCCTGATTTGTGATGGCTTGCTCTTGCATGTTAGCTTTTCCAAAATCTAAACTTTGAAACTAATCCCCAAGAAAAGAAGAAAGAAATAATTCACCATATGACTGATCAATAGCAATAGGAATAGTAGCAGAGATTAGAGAGAGAAAAGACATATTGGAATTGGTTGCTCAATCTTCTGATTGCTTGATGGACAGCACCGACTGTAAGTGGGTGAAGGACAAAAAAAAAAAGCGTAAGAAAGAAGTGAGAAGGTGCAAACATTTGTTGACTGGTTCAATTGTGTGTGCGATGTCACGTGGCAATTCCCTATATTTCATTATATATATAGATTAAGTCTGCTGTGTGCCATTTCACACACAGTGCCTTTGTGCGACTGGACAGAAACCTTTCTTTTCAAAAAGCTTCGTTAAAACGATGTCGTTTTGATAGGGGCCAAAAATGACGTCATGCATCAGTCTCCATCAGGTTTGAGTGAGAAACCTAAAAATTTCCCCCAAATCCTCTCAACCCTTGTTCCCCCAATTCCAGGTCGTTCATCTTCAACCCTTGCTTCGAATGTGATACCCAATCCAAAATCAACTGGAGATTTGAGGTGAAGACTGGCAGAGGAACAGAGAGGCAGCGGTTGGTGGGAGATAAGAAGGAACGGCGTCGGAATGGCATAAACTCTGAGTGAATCATGTTGTGGGCTGTTCTGAAATCCTCCGGCAAATTTTGACAGCACCGGTGGTATTCTAGCCTGATACCCAATAGACATAGTTCGTAGAAGAATGATGATGACATCTGGGGAAAGCTGTCAAGTACAAGAGCTCGCTTGACCCCTCCTCTCAAATTTTGAAGAATGAGGGTGCGAAATCATTGTGGAAGGGGGCGGGTGCAAACATCCATCGTGCTGTTGCAGGCTCTGGTGTGCTTGCAGGTTATGACAAGCTTCAACTGATTGTTTTCAGAAAGAAATATGGTTCTGGTGGTGCCTAAGATCATTTTGATTCTTATAGAGATAGATGTTGATGAAAATCATCGAGTTAAATTTTGTCGTTGAAATTTTTGCTCATAAGCAGAAGAAGGGGCTGTTGCAGTTGTTGATGACATCTGGTTGCTTTTTATATGTCAGGTCGGTTCAGCAATTGTGCATTTTCCAGGAGCTCTTTGTATTAAGAGTATTCTTCTAAATTGATATCAAGTGTTCTTTCCAGCTTTTGTAAATCTGCAGTTTGTCAGAAAGATTCCGAAAAAAAGAATGAAATAATAAGTAAACAATCAAGAAGAAGAATCCCAAGTTTTCTTCATTAATATCGGTTCAGCTTAAAGCTTCAAATGCATTTGACAGAATTGAGAAGTTCCCTGTGAAATGGAAGAATAACTAATGAAAAAATTATTTCTGTATATCAGATACAAACAATTAATAGAAACTAATAAAAAATAGTAAAATTTAGTCCTGCTTTGAGAAAATAAATTCAGATTGATCTCAATCTTGTTCTACCGGAGAAAGTTTGTAGAAGCATTACTGAAAAATAAAGTTAAAACTATAGCCAAAATATCAAATAGAAATCTTGAAACTGATAGACTGGCATCGTGTGGGTGAGCTGCGTATTTCTAATCTAAATTCCTCTAGAAGAGGAAAGAAGAGAATATGGAAACCGGTATAGTTAAAGTGGATATGGATGAACCTTCTTCCATCTCTATGCATATTGCGACAAAAGGAAATAAAATCAGATTCACTATCTGGAATTTGGAATTCTTTCTTTTGAAATGTTTTCTGCATTGAGAATCTTAAAATGTGTTTCTCATCGAGCTTTCTCTCCCCTTTCCTTTGAGGGTTGAAATTGCGGCATAAAAAGATTAGCATTAATTATGCATCTTCTATGAGTACTTAGACAATTAGGCAAATCCTGTTCCCTTCTGTTGTCAAATTTTTTATCTTCAATTCAGCTAACTCATCTCTTGCTGATATTCTTTTGATCAGAATCCCTAGTTAGACCTAGCAGGACAGTTAAGTTAAAACAGATATGGATGACCTTTTTTCTTTTTAAATGTTATCTGCATCCGGAATCTTTAACTCCTTTATTCATCCAACCCAATCTCCCATTCCCTTTGAAGGTTCAAGCATTTCCAAAGAAATATGCATCGTAAAAAGTTCAGCATTGATTATGCATCTTCTATGACCACTGAGATAAATATGCAACTTATGTTTCCTTTGCTGCAGTCAAATTTTGGTTTTCAATTCATTAATTGATCTCCTTGATGACCGTTTTTTCATTAGAATTACCTAGGCAGATCTTTCATCCTAAGCTGAATACTAACCCTTGATTGAAAGAAACAGGTCATTCAAAGAAAAGAAAATTCATCTTTATGCATCAGTCAAATATTGTTCTCTAATTCAACATCTGGTAACTTGTTGAAATCTATACATCACCAGCAGACTATGGGATGCCAAAATGCCACCACATTCACACTAAGTTATTCATAATTTTCATCTAAGCTTTAAACCGATTGCCATTACTTTCTTTGAAGTTCTTCTCTCAATTTACAAACTCCTTGCCGCATTACAGGTGTTCTTTCAACTCAATTATCTTTTCAGAGTGAAATGTCCATCCCTTCCATCTACTTTGAAAATGCTTAGTAAATGCCAGCCTTATGTTTGACAAAATAAACCATATCTTAGATCATGAAATGAATCACTATTATCATGTCACCAAAAGAACAATTGATATCAATTTTCAAGAATACTCTTAATACAAAGAGCTCTTGGAAAATGCACAATTGCTGAACGATCCTGACATACAAAACCCAACCAGATGTCATCAACAACTACAACACCCCGTTCTTCTACTTAGGAGCAAAAATTTCTCTGACAGAATTTAACTCAATGATTTGCAGCATCATCTATCACTATAAGAATCAAAATGATCTTAGGCACGACCAGAACCATATTTCTTTCCAAAAACAATCAGTTGAAGCTTGTCATAACCTGCAAGCACACCAGAGCCTGCAACAGCACGAAGGATGTTTGCACCTGCACCCTTCCACAATGATTTCGCATCCTCATTCTTCAAAATTTGAGAGAAGGCGTCAAGCGAGCTCTTGTACTTGACAACTTTCCCCAGATGTCATCATCATTCTTCTACGAACTGTGTCAATTGGGTAATGAGGCTAGAATAGCACTAGTGCTGTCAAAAATTTGTCGGAGGATTTCAGAACAGCCCACAATATGATTCACCCACAATTTATGCTGTTTTGACATTGTTCCTTCTTCTTTCCCGCCAACCGCCGCCTCTTTGTTCCTCTGCCAGTCTTCAGTTCAAATCTCCAATTGATTATGGATTGGGTATCACACTCGAATCAAGGGTTGAAGATGAACGACTTGGAATTGGGGGAACACGGGTTGAGAGGATTTGGGGAAAAATTTTGGGTTTCTCACTCAAGCTCAATGGAGACTGATGCACGATTTTGTTTTTGGCTCCTATCAAAATGACGTTGTTTCAAAAAGGGTTTTTGAAAAGAAACAGTTTCCATCCAGTAGCACAACGGTGCTGTGTGCGAAATCACACAGAACAGACTTCCTCTATATATATATATATACACACACACATACACGAAAATGCTATAGAGTGTATTGTTAAGTTTTTAATTATCAAAATTAATGGTTAACTTTAAAAAATTTGATCCAGTACCCTTGGGGTTTAATTTATCCTTTTTGGGTATAATATATGTAATATATTTACAAAAAATAATTTTTTTTAATGAAGATTTAATTTTTTAAAAATAAAATCAGATGTTAACTGTTAGCTTTGACTGTTAGAGGCTTAACTGTGCACTCTATAAGGAGTACACTAGTGCACTCTATTTATATGCCATTGTGTGATTTGCACATATATATATACGGATTGAAAGTCAAGGCATTGTGAGGTATATAGATTGAAAAAAACCGAGGTCGCAGAAAATTGCCGCTAAAGTTTCCATCAGTGGCATACGAATTTGTGTGTTTTGTAGCACATAGAAGAATTCTTGTATATATATATATATATATATATATTCTTCTAACTTTGGGATTGGTACATTCTTTGAACAAGAAATGTGTTGGAGGTAATACGATAATGAAAAACGATATGCTCAAAGCTTTTGATAGAGTAGGTTGGACTTTTTTATTGGAGGTGTTGAAGAAGTTTGGATTTGTTAGTCACTTTTTGAATCTTATATATAATTTTTTGGCTTTCAATAAGTTCTCTGTCACCATCAATGTGAAATTGTGTGGGTTTTTCCCCTTAACAAGAGGTGTACGTCAAAGGGATCCTTTATCTCCTACATTATGCATATTGGCTACAGAGGTGATCTCAAAGGGATTAAATAAACTTTCGTATGATAGAGAAAATTTTCATTTCATTACTGATCGTATAAGTCTGCCAGTTTCACATTTGAGTTTTGCAAATGATATAATAGTTTTCACAAGGGGATTGAAGAGGGGTCTAAGGAAGTTGTTAAAGTTTTTGGAATTTATCAAGATTATTTTGGAAAAAAGATTAATTTCCATAAGAGTTCCAGTTAGCTCTCTTCCAACATTTCTCATCAAAGGCAAATGAAGCTGAAGGACATTACACGTTGTGCTGTTCAAAAATTGCCAATTACTTCGGTTGTCAGATATTCCCAGAAAGATCGAAGATATCTTATTACGAACCTCTCATCAATAAGGTAAAGGCTCGAATTAATGGATTGCGAAGGAAACATTTATCTCCCGGTGGAAGGCTAATTTTGATAAAGCAAGTGCTTTCTGCAATGCCCATCTATCTTTTGGCAGTCACTAACCCTCCACAACAGGTTATAATGGAGTTGGAGTGACAATTCTCATATTTTTTCTAGGGTAATTTGGACTTTGGTCATAACAGGCACTGGTGTTCATCGAATCATATATGTTGGCCATACGATAAATGGGGATTGGGGGTTCATTTGCTTGGCAGAGTTGTCAAAGCATATGGCATTAAATTGTTGTGGAAGTTTAGATCGGCTGACTCTCTAAGGGTTCGATATCTGAAAATGAAGTATGGATTTCAGCCAAGTGTAGCTCAAATCGAGGATCAAGGGTTTGGAGGAGATCGCAATAATCATCAGATTGGGCAAAGAAGTTTATTTCCTTTGGCAACATTCAAGGTGAAGCGGTTTATAAATAGAACTTATCTTCAGCTGGTCAATTTAATATTTCAGATTGTATTTCAGCCTTGGAGGATGAGAATTTGGACAATTTCACAACAGACCACTTCTTCCATTCAAAAATTCCACCATCATGGTCTATTTTCATGTGGAAGCTGAGCAAGAATTTCTTGGCAACTGATGATGTAAGAGCTCAATTAGGATTTCAACTAGGGTCACGATGTCACTGTAAGGAAGCATGTGAAACGATACTGCGCCAATTTAGTTGATGTCCTATAGCAATAGTGGTTTGGTCTCATTACAGAAAAGCTTTCGGTACTGATAGGCAACAAATGTAGCTGGAAGAAAGGGTTCAACACTGGAAATCACAGACAAAGAGATTGGGGATGCTAGCAAAATTAGTTCCGTTACTTATTTTTTATGAAATTTAGGTGGCTCGGTGTTCTTCTCTTCACTCAAATGACTTGAGCGACAACATGAAGATCATTAACAAGATAAATTGGGAGCTTTATCACATCATGTAAGATAATTCTTTGCCTACTGTTAATAGCTTATTTCACAAGCTTTTGATTTAAATATGTATTTTTGAAGGTGGATTCCACACGCGAGTTAGTGGAGTAAGGCATTTTATGCCACTCTACATATTCTAAATCAATAAACATGTAGGGGACTGACTAACCCCCGTCATTTATATATATATATATATATATATATATATTTATATATGCAAAAGGTTAAGTTGTGCGGCACCGCACACCTTAAATGCCTGACTAACGACGATGCTACAAAAAGCTGATTTCAAATTCAGACTAATAAAAACAATGTAGTTTTTGAGCAGATGCAAAAGAAGCCTAAAATGACATAGTTTCTCTCTGAAGGTTCCCAAACCATCAGTTCAGATTGCGGTGCACAGAGAACTTGGAACTTGACTAGACAAGAACCTAGGTACTCGATTCCCAAAACCAACTGAACAACTTGCTGAAAGTGCAAAAGGCTAAGGTTGCATCGTGGCATTTCCTAGGTTCTTGACTCGTAGAATCGTTTTAGGGCTTATCCTGAGCAGAATCGACGGAGTTCCGTGTGAAATGTTGGGTTCAAAGCAACACCACTTGCATAGCGCCAACGGTTGACAGGGTTGTTTATGGGTAACCTCTGACAAAGAACTGCAAAATGACAACACTGTAGATCAATTCTTTGGCCGAAGTACAAATAAGACATAATCTTGGCTGTTCTACCTCCTTCGACAAATTTCACAGGCCACCAAATCCCTTTGGAAGTAAGTTTGATTGTTGAACCTTAAATGCATGTGGATAATTTGTACGTTTGTTCTCTGGTATTTGTAGTTCCTTTTGAAATACAACTATGAATTTGAATGTCGTTAATTTGAATGGAGTTGATTGGAACCTTAAATGTTGTACTATTGTTAATTTGAACCTTAAATGTTGCTTTTGAAAATTACATTAGCTGCGTTGTAATTTGAATGGAGTTGATTGCTATGTTTTAGAGAGACTGCAATGTTTGCTATTGCATCTTGTCTTTTTGGGGTTAACTGGTTTGTTATTGATATTTTGAGTTGGTAATGAATAGAGTAGATGAAATATTTTTGCCAGAGGAACTAGTGGCTTTGTTGCATCTTGTTGATCTGCTATCTCGGGAGTAATTGGCTAAAGATTACTATCAAATTTGTATGGTTGTAACACATGTTTTTATGTCCAAATATGTAAATTGTAGTGCTTACCCGAGAAAGAGATCTCAAAATTGACCAAACTAGAACTTAAAGCTGATGCTTGAAAAGAAAAACCTTTGGAAGATACCTTCTTAATTAATTAATTAATAATGGAACCATGTATTGGATACATAATAGGTGCATTTATTCTGTTATTGACTTGATTATGTCTTCCAAGTTCAAGAAAATTGGTACTTTTTTGGTGTGACCTTAAATTAGTAGAAAGGAAAAAGGATAATTGTAATACAATGCTTTGAAAATTTTCCCTTAATGAATGGGATTCGTAAAAGGTTGAAGGCATTATCAAGGAATCAAAGGTGCTGAGGAAAGTTTTTTGCTTTCCTTTTTCTTTTTTAAATTTGAAAAGTGTCACAGTAAGTGAGCAATTCTATCCTTTGATCTCCTTTTGAGGAGGTTTTGAAAATTTTGAGATATATTTTTGATGGATATGCTTGTGGATGTTGATGGGCAATAAATTTATAAATCACATATATGCCAAAGGGTTTCTATTATTGTTGGATGATAACAATGGTTGCCAAGCTTGGAAGTATTACATCCATGCTAAAAAAAAGTAAGATATGGGAAAACAATTAGCAAGGCTTATAGTGGATGGATTAGTTAATTTCCAGTTAAAGTTTAATTACTACTATTACACTTTGACTCGTAAGGTTTCTGTGTATCTGCGTTAGGAAGTCTTGAATTTCTGTCAATTTCTTAGTTAATAATATCATTTTCATTTTTTTAGATGCAATGTCAACATCTAGCATAAACGATATTACCTTGCAAAGAAAATTTGAATGTGGAGAATACATGAGGCCAAGGTTATCACACTAGGAGAAAAGACCAAACCAAAAATATTGGAAGTGCTATAACAGGAAGGTAAGATATGCAAAAAATCATGATTTTTGATTTTTTGCATTTTTTATTCTTTTTGTCAAAAAAACCTAATATTAATCATTTTATAATTTCACTTCCTTACACAACGGTGTGAGCTGTGGGAGTTTTTATTGGGATGATGAAATTTCAAGTGATGACTCCAACTGCGAAACACAACTTCTTTTGCGAGAGTAAAATGCCAAGGTTGAAAAAAATCTGGAAGCCACTTAATTTGAATTTCAATGTCAAGAAGTTACTAAAGACTATAAAGCATCAAGAAAACATGAGTAGGATTGAAATGCGAAAGATAATTTGTTGCTTTCTTGTCCTTGTCATCGTCTTAGCAGTCGATTTAGACTATGTGTTGAGATGTCATTTGTAATTTGGAATTTTCTTCAAATGTAACTGTTTTCGATGAACTATTTGTATGATTGTGACGTTATACTAGTTGTCTCCTTATACTAGTCATATATTTTGAGGATGAGATGGGAGGAAAATAACTTTTCATCAAAGTTTTGTGTATCACTTTCCAAGTTTCTTAGGAAACCCCAATTGATGTTTCACTTCATGTCAAGCAACTTTTGCTATTTTCTACACATTGTTTGTGATTTGATCAAATGCCAATATGCCCTTCTTGTAGCCTTTTATTATTGAGGAATACATGTACTTTACTTGTTTCAAAGTGGATCTAAATTGAGTCATGTTTCATAAAGAATGGCAGGAGTATTTTTTATGTTAGAGCAAAGAGTATTGAGTTTTTGCAAGATGTTTGTTGATTATCAATTCCTTGTTGCATATGCCCTAAGATCATATGATGATTTTACTGAGTTAGCATAATTTTGTATCATGATGCTACTTATATCCTTATATAATTTACTTTTATATCCGCGTTTCATTTAATAACTTATACAATGTCCTTAGAATATTTTATTTTATTCTATTCTTTAAAAAGTCCCTAGTCAAGTGTTATTGAGATTAGGATATCAATAACACATGAGACTAGTATGTGCTGATTGATGACAGCTGTCGTGGATATGATATATCAAATCATCAAAAAGGTACACGTAGAGTATCGTGTATTGGATTAACCCGCCATAAAATCACTTCATGGATTGTTATATGAGTGTCATGGGTGATTTCATTATGATAATTATGTCTCATCTTTAGGCTTGAGGTCATTAGAGATTCCTGGATGAAAGATTACATACTTTGATATTGTCAAACGTCACTTTTGACTGAGTGGACACTTAATTCATGTATTGAGTATGTCCTAATTTGTCTTGTGAAATGTTGAATGATCAAGATAGAATTTGTCATTCTTATATAACAAGAGAGCGATGTCTAGCATTCTTGGCTGAGTAAGATTATGAAATGCATGGCCATGCTTGAATAAGTAGATATGAGATATTTATTTTATTTTGTTTAATTAATCTACTCGAGGCTGTGAATTGAGATATTGAACTTTACGAGTATGACACGTTCCATGACTCGTGTTGAATTATGACTTCTTGGATAATTTTTATCATGGAAGGTTTTGTGTTGCACTGACATTCTTGTTAATTAGATTGCAATAATGTGTTCCTAGACACTGCTTATTGTACATGACATTAAATGTTGTCTATGTCAAATGCCAATTTTTCAAGGAGCTGTTGCATTACACATGCAGAACATATCACTTAATGGATAGTATCTCGTTTGGGACCTAAACGTATTTAGCTGAAGTTGTTTAGGCCAATTCACGAATAGGAATTAACAAAAATATAATTAAGAGTTAATTATGTGACTGAATTGTATTTTTTTAGGTTCGTTGAACCTGGACAAATTTTTCTCATTTACACTCTGATAGGCCTCTGGTTTTGAATTCAAATCAAAATACAAAAACGAAATTGATTTATCTAGAAAACTTCTAGGGTTTTTCAGATTGAACTCCTCTCCCTTTTCTGTTCAGTCTTTTTCTGTCTGGGTGTCTTCATAGAAAAAAAAAAAACAGAGAGTTCAGAGAAATTGAAAAAAGGAGAAAAACCACATTTACAATTGAATCTAGCAATTCAATCATGTTTACTCCTGTTGCTTTGTTAAAGAGATGTACATTGGAAGCGGACGTTCGTGTGTTGAAGTAGAGGCAAAGGTTGGAAATCTTTTCTGGTGACTACAGACAAGAGATTCCGATGTTCTTCTGTCGAAGAATCGGAAAAGGTAATGTCGGTATCCTCTCTAGACTCCCTTCGATTGATGCCTGGAGGAGGTCTGTTTGTGGCCTTCCCTTTAGTCCTGAATTACTCATTGGTCTCTAGTTTCCTCTTTTTATTTTTCTAACCACTGCTAATGAGATTGGCACAAGTACTTCTCTACCAAGATGAAAGCACAATTTCTATAATCAATATGGAATTACTTCCTAGAAAAGTCGCTCTGTTATCTTTCATTTAGTCTATAGTTCCACAATTTTGAATCAAAAAATGCCAACCATACAAGAATAATACTTTTGGTGATAAATAGGCAGAGAGTTTTCTAGTCTTTTAGCTACTTTCTCTTTCTAGCTTTAGATGCCCAAATATTATGATTACTACACATGAAGAGCTCATCTAATCTAGTACTTAACACTGGTCTTTGAAATGGATAAACCATTGAAACATGTCTTTGCTAATGGACAAACACTTCTTCTTTGGACTCAACCAAATCTTGAAAGCTACATATCACACCACAAGAATGAATAAGAAAATAGAACCTCTTGAACTGTTCGAGCAACATCTTTAGTGTCTGTTGTTGTCATTGTTTGAATTCGAATAGGATGGTCATTGCCAATAGCCACATTCCAAACCATAACTGTGCAGGTTTTTCTCTGGACAGTTTTGTGTATGGCCTCACAATATTTCTGTACAGGAACTACATAAAGAAAGTGAATCATTAGCTAACTGTTGTAAGAAAAATGAAAATAGCCTATGTTTCTATTATCCTTCAACAATTTGAGAAAAAGAAACACTCTAAATGGAAAATCCAAGTCTTGAGAATTAGAATAATTTTGAAACCAAACCGGATTTCAGATCAGGGAATAATTTTGAAACCAAATCAAATTGAATAAAAAGTTCATCATACCAAGGAAACTAAATGATTGAATGATGAGCTTCGTAAAAATATTTTAGTATAACAAACTAACTATTTATTAATATAATATTATTAACGATTGTCTATGTAATTCCACCACAAAACAAAGAGCAAAAAATATACCTAAAAGTTGATTCCCTTCTGATGCAAGCTAAACTTCAATTGTTTTAGGGCCGGGGTTTGAATCTTTTATGACACAAACCTTGCTTTGTCACAACTTTACCTTCTGCAAGTTAGAAACTATAGCAAAATCCATACTCTTTTCAAATCCCAATCCATTTTCTCTGCTCTTTAGACCTATGAAAGAAGTTGGAAAAGTTCCAGATGCCATTTCATCTCTTCACTTCCCTGAATTGGTAAACATTCTTGAAATAGTTACACATCCCACAAAAATTTTATTCACGGGATGGAGATTCCTTCTTGGCAATCCAGACTTGACAAACATATACAGAAAGAGAATCCTTAATTAATTTATCCACTGCACACCCACAACCTTCCCAAACAAACTTAGCCCCTCACAAAAAGGCATGGAATTTCGTTCAAATATAAACACCACTCCAAACTCTGCCAAGCATCATGAATTTAGATTAGTGCCATTGAATCAGCAGAAAATTTAAACAACACAGTTGCTTAAAATTCTTTAGCACTAAAATTCAAGCAAACTAAGCAAGGCAAAAATCCTTTTCCAAGACTGAATTATTCCTCTTCGGTACCCAACTAAATTGGCAAATCTAGTACGACAATGAATTTCTTCAGCAACCGACAAGACTATACAGATCCTAAGCAACTCAGTAGATGCTTAGGATTATGAATCCTTTACTTCCTTGTAAGCTAGCATAATTCGACCTTTAAGGACATGACAAAAAGTGGATTAAATAAAATCAAAATGAGACTTCTACATGTTCGATCCTGATCATTATGACTACAATTAACTGAGATTGAGAATATCAACATTGAAGAAAAACAATTTTCCACTAAAAGTAAACTAAAAACATTCCAGAACATGAATATATTAGCATCCTCTTGAGCATCACTTCCCACACAAAGATGGATGCCTACATATGCATAGAAACAAAGAACCAAACTAAGATAATATTCATATAAGTAATCCAGTAGTTATTTGCACACACAAAGTAAAGTTATGAAATATACCATAAAACTTGTAGTCCAAAACTTCTACATGTTCGATCCTGATCATTATGACATCAATATTGTCTATATTCTGGTTGAGCCAATACGTTCTTGAGATTCTTGTTCCTCTTCATTTGACGACTCTAAGTTGAAGCTTTTTTCATCTACGGCAAATCTTGAAAAAAAGAAAAAAAAAATACAGTTTTAGGACATTTTAATTTTAGGGAAAACAAAAAATATCTATAACAATATTACTTTTCATTTAATTTAGGACAATTTCTTTTGTCATATGCTTGCCCTCATATTTTGCATCCTCGACATAGAATCATATTTGGAATTGCCTTCTCCTTTCCAAATCTAAGTTTTCTCCCACATCCTTTACCTCTTATACAGGATTGCAAATACTTATTGATTGCTTCGAAGCATTTCCAACTAATTGAGAGACAATTTTTAACCCATCCATCTCTTTTATCTTTTTTGTGAGCATGCTCAACTCATTTAAGACAAGTTCATAGGCTCCACTATTCAAAGATGCTTTCTCAACTACACTAGAGAAGTAATGATACAAATGTGTATGTCGTGACATAATTGGCAATCCTTCAACTTGCGTTTCTCCATGTCCAATTCTTGAACTTTTTGTCAACCTCTAGGCAAATGATTAACCTGTTTTGGCAAGAATAGACCATCATATGCCTGCACGGAGGCCCTTCAAACTCAAACTTCTTACAACTGCAAGATACAAGGTTTGTTTTCTTATTGTGATGAATTTCTTTACCATTACTTGAATAATCATCCTCAACCCTCTTAACAGTGTAAATGCCAATCTCCTCATCCTCAAAAGTGCAATTTATGGCGTAGGTACCACTTTCAAGAATTTCCACTTAAAAGATTATGTTTACTGTAAATTTCCACCATTTATTTTTCCATTACAAAAGATGTTTTTAGCCTCATTTTTTCATTACATCAACATGATCAACAATCAACCCCCTATGCCTCTGGTGTTTAAGAGCCCTATTAAATCAAGAGACAAACCCAATCAAAATATTTCTTTTATCGATATATCTTTTGAAAAATGCATGAGCACTCTCAGCTCTTTGACTACTATTCAACCTAGCACTAAAGAACCTGTTCACATAAGTAGAAACCCATTTGTGTTGGATCTTGTACAAGTCAGCCAATCATTCATTACTTACAAGACCAGTTCCCTTCATCAAAGCACTCCATTGTGCCTCTAACTCTGAGGCATTCTCATAGTTAAAAATAATGCTTCTGAAGTGCCCATAATTGTCACTGTGTAGGATTGAATCTAGTTTCTCTAAAAACTTGTTCAAAATATGCCAGATATAGTACCTATGAACTGTGGAAGGGAAGATTTGTGCTATAGGCTTCATCATGGTAGGATCCTGATCCATAATGATTGTGGTAGGTGCTCCTCTTGTTGTGACCTCCAATTGCTTGTTGAATATCCAAATGATGGACTCTATCTTTTCATCACTAAGGAAGGCACAACCAAAGATAATGGTGGGACCATGATGATTTACTCCAAGGACAAGTGCAGGAACCATGCTATACTTGTTTGTATTATATGTTGCGACAAACACCACAGCATCTCCGATGGAGATCAAGGAGCATACATGGCATGGGGTAATTTATGGAAGCTACCAAATGAGGAGATGAGAAGATTCAAGTTGAATTCTAAAGAAGATGGAGCTTCAAGAGATGATTCAATGAATGGAATGAAGATTTACAAGATAAAGAAGTTGATTCATGCATACAAAGATCGATATTTCAAGTATAAGCATGGAAGTTTGAGGATGAAAGTAGCAAGGTTGGAATTAATGCTAGACCATGAAGAACAAC
>JAOXNR010052296.1:0-17032 GCA_028571225.1 Parsonsia alboflavescens | reverse complement strand
GTTATGCTAATATGTAAAAAATTACTTATTTAGATTATAGTATTTTACACTTTTTCTCAAAAAATGATAGCCTTTTTTCGGCATAAATCCCAACATTTGGAAATTCCTATTTCAATTACAAATAGAGAATGGCTGGAAGTAGGAAAAGAAGTTTCCTATTCCAAATAGAAGTATGAATTAAGGAAGCTTGAACTATTATAAACCTATGGGCTATGGTTGAGAATGTCTTGGGAAGGGTTTCTAAATTTCTTTTGTGCAAAAATTACATAATAAAGTTTTTGTTGTGGATGTAGGTCTAGTTCAGAGATTAAACCATGTTAAATTCTTCCTGTTGTTTTACTTTATTCCTTTTCTCCTATTATTATTTGATTGTTTTCACTGCCTATTTCCCAACGCACGGCACGAGATATTCTATCACGTCTTCTATACTGTCCAATAAAATAATATATAATTACCCGATTAATATCAAGTGCCCATCGGGTTTAGTATATTATTTTTAAAGTTGAATTAATAAAATTTATCCACAAAATCATATGTGTCTATTAATTATTATTGCTAATGGATGAAATAGGCATGATCCGAATAACCCAACTCGAATACCCAGAGGTCCAACCAAGTCTAGGGAATTTGATTCAACTAGCAAAAATGGATCCAAGCCCCCGAGGTTTATAAATTAAGTCTAGGGAAGCTGACACAACCAAATCTAATTTATTTCAATTCAAGTCGTGGTTGCAAGTGTCTTCACTATTCCGGGCTCCATCAATAATGATATAAATTAAGAACAAGAAGTGATAGGAGAAACAGGCATCACCCGGACAAGTCCACTTAAATGGGCAAAACTCGAAACAAGTCAACCAAAATGGTCTCCAGTCCACTTACGAGATCAAGGAGGAAAGGTTGGCAGCAACCTGCTACCACCGACCTCCTAGGTCATCGACCTCCTAAATGATCTCAAGAGAGGTCTAGCCAGATAGTGACCTTCAACCCGATAAGCTCCAATCCATCTCATACATCTTCCATGCCGAGACAAACCGTGTGCGAATCCTAACATAGCCCATGAGCCTATGATCACTAGACTCGACCTCCAAGAAGTGATAGTCGAGACCTTCGATGTCCACGGGCAAGTCGCAAAGTTGGTCTAAAGGTCGATAAGAGAGCTTGTAGCTCTTGAATAGAGAGATGAATGGCAAGATACCCAAACCGAGGGAAACTCCAAGATTTGAGGAGCAATTGACGAGATATAATATGATCTCACAATTATCCTAATTGCCAACTATTGCATAATAAAAGAGCCCTAATTAGAGAGGTAACTTACTTCATCTTAATATGAAAAAAATTATAATCCGTCTTAGGCTCAAGATAGTGTTTTTATAGTTAATTACACAAGGTTACTCTCTCAGAATACTGACTTAGGCATCGGAGCTCTTCCCCGGGCGACAGCCCACTCCAGTGACCTACTGCTTTTCTTCTCAGGTTTTGATCATGAACGTCATTGCGGTTTGGGTGTCTTGGAGGCTATTTCCTTGGTTCATCACTTCTGGTGTCATCTGTGGGAAGAGAGACATTCCAAAAAACCTAGCTTTCTTCCTTACACAAATAAGTAAGTAAGCGTGATGACTTAATCACAACCAACGCACGTTTAGCCACCACGTTGGGGCACATTGCCAGGCATACTACAATTACGTACTGGAGAAACAGTGCTGGAAGACCAACCCCCAATGGGGACATAAATAATAATCTAGTGCCTGCCAATCAACTAGAATAGCCAAGAACAACGCAATCTGGCCCAAAGGGTGCAGATGAGCCTTCCTCCTGAACAAGAGAGACTTGAACAGAGCCATCCTAACTGGACCAATAATGGCAATAATCCTAGACCACAAAAATTCGGAAGAAGTTAGATGTCCATTCCAATAAACCTTTTAGAATGCATGGTGGCTACCCTAGAGGGAATCTCGGGCAGACATGATTATATGTCAACAAGACGTATTCTTGTAGCATCCCAAAGAGGGCCGTAGCTACCTTGAAATCAAGTTGGTCATGGGCAATCCGGCCAAACCCCTCCTTCAGATGCAAGGAACGACCTACAATCTAACAAAGAAGGTCGGGAGGTAGGTCGAAAGCAATAGAGGCCACGGGGAAGAAGAGTTCCACCTATGACCGACCTTAGAGTAACCTTGAGCAATAGAAGGGGTTATGACCTTCCAGACAAACTTACTCGAGTTGCCATATCACGAGGTCATAGACAAGAGATCGGTCCTAAAGAGTAGTAGAACTCGCTAAGAACTCCTCTTGAGAAAGGATACTTGCTCAAAAAGACAGGCAGCAATGCTCAGGGGGTATCCTTGAGCCGATCAGGAGAGAAATGAGAACCAAGGGATACAGAATAAACTGGATCCGTTAGAGCCCTCGCCATTTGTCCACAACATCAGAACTGCTCGAATGCCACCAGGATTCAAAGCACCACAAGTGGAAGCAAAATATGATGGTACAGGGGAATTGCCGCAACACACAGACGAGTATGTGTCC
Organism: Parsonsia alboflavescens; assembly: GCA_028571225.1. Lineage (NCBI taxonomy): Eukaryota > Viridiplantae > Streptophyta > Magnoliopsida > Gentianales > Apocynaceae > Parsonsia > Parsonsia alboflavescens. Next base: position 14,506 of record JAOXNR010052296.1, on the reverse strand, counting down.
TATAAGGAGATCTTTGAGTACCCTGACCATGTCAAACCCTGAGCTTTCTGGTCCATGCTGACCAAAAAGGCATTCGGGAAGCAAGTATCTTGAGCTAGATCTGGCTAAAGGAGCTGTTCCTGAAAAACTATCAAAGCAACAGGAGATGTGAAAAATGATATCAATGATTTGTTCAACATCAAAGAAAAGTTTGGTGAGAGCATGAGAAGCTACTATAGTAGCTTCAGTGACGAGGCAACAGAGATTGAGCAAGAGAACGATGCCATCTACGTCACTGAATTCATGCAAGGGTTGCAAGGGAGCTATGTAGCCCTCAGACTGGCAAAGTATCTAGTAAAGCAGCATCAATTGCTCTTAGAGAAATTAATAAATCCTGAAGAAATGCCGATCTAGAAGAAGATTCCTAGTTTCGCCTCAGCCGTTGAAATAGATAACAAAAGGGCACCCTAGAAGCAATCAGAGCTCAAAAGGAGACAAGAAGGACTCTCACCCGAAGGGAGGGTAATCAGACAAGAAGAGAAAGACCATCCCAGACCTGGTGACCACTCCCCTCACGACCTTATGAGCAGAAATACTAGTGGCCCTGTAGAAGAAATGTCTCTTGAAGCCACCAAGAAATCTCAAAACTCCCTTGGCTATGAGAGACCCGACCAAATTCTGCCACTACCACAATTACCATTTCTATCTCACGGAGGACTGCTTTGACCTCGAACATGAGATTGAGAGGTTAGTAAAGATGGGCTACTTGCAAGAGTTCATGGCAAGGAATATAGACCTTGCAAAAACCGCCTCCAACAGCTCCACACAATCAGCAACCTTCAGTTGGCAAGATAAATGCCATAGAAAGGAGGTCGAAATGAGCTTTGGGGAAGATTCAGAGCCCCTGACAGTATCATTCTGGATTGGGGACTTCCTAGTACACAAGATACTGGTGGACACCGGGAGCAAAGTAAATGTCTTACACAAAAAGGCATTTGACCAAATGGGGATAGATAGAAACTTGCTGATCAAATCAGACACTACCTTGACCAGCTTCAACGGCAGCACAACTTATGCCGAAGGAATCCAATGGGTTCCAACTACGGTCTAGGTAAAGGATAGGGTGGTCACCAGATCATGGACTAGTAGGTGATCGATGCTCCCGGAACCTATAACGCAATCTTGGGAGGAGAGGGGGTCATCAACTTAAAAGCAGAGATCTCTTTATTGAACGATTGCATGAAGATCCAGGTCGGAGGAGCCTGGGTCATCCCGGAAGGAGATACGCGCCTTGTGGATTGTTACCTTGTTGAAGATAATGTAGAGAGCTCGACAGTGCACGAGCAAGAAGATTTCATCAATCTTCCGAAGGAGAATAATACTGTCGGAAGGACTCCTACCCATTCTCGAGCACAGATTAGATAATGGATTCTACAGTCAGCTATCAATAGCTATGTTTTCTAGATGCCTACAAAGGGTGGCGCCGAATTCCGATGGCAATAGAAGACATGGGAAGACCTCGTTTATCACCGAGGTCAAGAAATATTTCTACACTAAAATGCCATTTGGCCTAAAAACCTTAGGGGTAGAATTCTAACGAGCTATGCACAAGGTATTCAAGAACCAACTCGGGAGGAACATTGAGGTCTATGTCGAGGACATCGTGATCAACTCCAAGACCTCCAAGTACTTCAATGAAGATATCAGGGAGACTTTCCAGACATTGAAAACTGAACATATTTAGCTCCAATGTGTACTTGCGGGGTCTCGATTGGAAAATTTCTAGGTTTCATGATATCAAAAAGGAGTATTGATGCAAACCTTGATAAAATAAAGGCATTATTGGACATGGAACCTCCCCCTTCCCTCTCGGAATATCAAAGAGGTCCAAAGTCTAACAGGATAGATGGCAGCATTGGGGTGCTTCATCAGTGAAATCGCTGACAATGGGGAAAAGTTCTACGATGCCATAAAAATCCAAAAGACTTTCATTGGACTAAAGATTGTCAAAGAGCTTTTGGTAAATTAAAAGACTTCCTAGGAAAGCCCCCGTAGCTTGTCTTTTCAAGGTCGGGGGAGGAAACTTTGATGTATGTAACTGTAACAGACAACATAATCAACTCGGTATTACTTTTAGGAAGGTCAGGTGACGCAATCACAGATATTATGGTGGGGAAAATATAGAACCTCAACTGTAAACAACTTCACTCAAAAGCTTTATTACAGAAAAGGGGAAATCAAGAATAAAACGATATGAGAATCGAATTTTATTGATTGAAAACTCTAAACTTCATGAAAACAACAATGTCTCCGAAAACAAACAAAAATCGGCATTAAATAAACCCTAGACAAAAAGTTGGAAAACTATGAAAAGACCCCAAAAGTTTTTAAAAGGCCCAAAAGTCCACCCAGATGACCCCGGATGGCCAAAAATTGGCCTTAGTGACAGCATAGCTATAAGTATTACTCCCTGGACAGCCTCGGCCTTCTCCGATTGCCTTGAAACTTCTTCTGCAGCCTCTTGGACCTACGTGGGCCCTCCTGAATATCTTCCTGGGCCAGCTCTGCGTCATCAGGTTTACAGTTTCCCATTTATTATGTAAATCATTTGCTCAGAGGTCTTGAAGTTAGATATTCGGACCTCAAAAAATTTTTGTACCTCATTACTATTACCTCAAGGAAACTAATGCTATACTTTGAAACAAGCTTTGTACCTCATTACTATTACCAATTTACCACTAAAACAAGCTTCGTTGAAACCCGAGCTATTGGAAATTACAAGGAAGTGGTCTCTCAAGCTCTCAGGATATCAACTTAAATTTGAGCCAAGGAAAGCAATCAAAGCTCAAGCTCTCTGACACGTTGTAGAAGAATGCACAAGAGCTCCGTTGGAACTCCCAAGCGCTTGTGAAAATAATATCTAGACCATGTACATAGATGGCTCCACAGAATAGAAAAGTCTAGTGCGAGAATTGTACTGATCAGCCTTGATGAAGTGAGAATCAATTACTCCGTAAAGTACAACTTCCCAACCTCGATTAATGAATCCAAATATGAAGCTCTTTTAGCAAGTCTAAGGCTTATAGGGGCTCTAAAAGTGAAAAAATTACTTGTCAAAACTAATTTGCAAGTTATAGTCAGCCACGTCGCCGGAGAATATGAAGGTAGAGGGTAGAACATGATCAAATATCTCAAAAGAGTAAGGGATATAACATCGAAACTTGAGCATGTCCTCATCTAGCAAATACCTAGAGAGTAAAATACAGAAGCAGATGCACTATCTAAAGTCTACCGAGAGATAGCCGAGACAAAAGTAAAATTGTTAGTGGAACAATTACACTCTCCTAGCATAAACCAAGAAGAAAACTTAGTTATAAAGGATCCGATAGATTGGAGATATCCAATCTACAAATTCGTCAAAGATGGCGACCTTCCCCAAGATCCCAAAAAGCTCGTCAAGTGTGGACATTGGCACCTCGCTATGTCTTGATAGGAGACAACAAGGTCTGCAAAAGGTTATACACATGACCATTGCTAAAATGCCTAAGCTAGGGAGAGGGATAGTATGTCATTGAGGAGGTACAAAGTGGAATATATGGATCACCCGTAGGAGCAAAAACCATCGCAAAGAAAATACTAAGGCTGAGCTATTATTGGCCTTCAATGGTTTTAGACAATGAGATGATCATATAGAAATGCACGAGCTGCTAGATGTAGGGAAACAAATCACATGTGTCGCCAACAGTATCAATCCGTTAATGTCTTGGTACCTTTTGACATTCGGGGTGTTGATATGTTAGGACCCTTCCCAAAAGGAATGGCGGTGTCAATTCCTAATTGTTGTTGTAGAGTACTTCACCAGATGGGTTGAAGCTGAGCCGATGGCAACAATTTCATCTCCAAAAGTCTAATCCATTCTATGGAGAAACACTGTATGTAGATTCGAGATACCTCGAGCTAATATCTCGAACAATGGATGACAATTCATTGGCGAACCCTTCAGGAATTTTTGTGAAAACTTGAAAATTGAACATAGGATGACCTTTGTTGCTGATCCCCACGCTAATGGACTGGCTGAGGTTACAAACAGAACCATCTAGGATGATTTTAAGAAAAGACTCACCAAGCTTGAGAAGGAATGTCGGAAACCTTGTTGGGCATACAAAACCACACCTAGGAAAGCTACTGGAGCAACACCATTCAGTCTATGCTTTGGTGTAGAGGCAATGATTGAGTCTTAAACTAGGAGGAGAGAAAGGCAGACCTCGACCTCCTTCAGGAAGTAAAAAATAGAGTGATGAAGGCTAAAAGAATATACAAAAGCCAAGTTACAAATTTTATCAACAGAGGAGTGAAAGAAAAGCATTTCACAGTTGGAGAAATGATCCTCAAAAGGTCAAAAGTTGGCACAAAAGGACAACTAACCAAGCCATGAGAAAGCTGGGAAGGACCTTATATAATCCAAGAGGTCCACAAATGAGGGAGATCTATAAGCTGATCTCAAAGGATGATAGCTCCTAAGACCTTGGAACATTTCCCATCCAAACAAATTCTATGCTTGAGGCTTCCAGGGACTCCTCAGACCTCGCAAACTTGTTATACAGCTCAGGGAAATTGTTTGAAAGGAGCACGCAGAGCAACGAGATGACCTCAGGAAACTCTTCAGTTTAGTTTGGACAAGCATAACTAAAAGATAGGTTTTTCAGAGTTTATTGAGATATTACTTCATCTTCTGTGCTTGGGTTCCAAAACTAGTTCAGATTATTATGCAAATTCTGAGTGTTAAAGAAAAGATAACACACTTTAGGAAAAAAGGCAACCAATATGTACAAGAAAAAAGCGGCCACCAATAGACCTCTAAAGAGAATAGTCATTACAAATGTAGAAATAATTGAGTATTCAAGATTGAGGGAATAAAAAAGACTATGGAAGATCCTATTCTATTACAAAAATACTAGTCTGCTTGTTCACCACCCTTGGGAGTCCCCAACTACCTCCTCAATCGGTGTATAAGAGGTTCTTCATCTTCATCCTCTAGATCTTCATCCCCAATAGCTACTTCTAGGTCGACGGTGTTTGAGGGACCAGCAAGGTAACCAACAATGTTGTCAGAATGAAAGTCTACCTAAAGATAGGCAAGTAACTCAGAAAAGGTCAAGTACCTCTTCAGAACTAGTATGCAGGAGATGAGAAAAATATTGAGTAATCAATCTCCACCATTGGGCACAGTCATACCTTCTAGGCTAGCACATGCCACAACAGGAACATCAAGGCCCATTTTTTCTGCTCCCTCAACCTCAGAAGGGACCTCTATGAGTTCTTTACCTTTCCTTGAGGGACTCTTCTCAGCTCAACCCACCTCAGCTAGGACTTCAGTAGTGATGACCTCAGCCTAAGAGGTTACCATGGGGTCCTCCTTCTCCCAAGGCAGGGGAGCGGTAGAGTCTGGGTGCTACAGTCCTTCATGAACCATGGGGTCAGTTTTTAGGTCCCCATTCAATTCTCGAAATTTGTCGATTACATCAACTTAGAGTCCAAAGAATTGAGGACGAAAGAGGGATTCCACATAGTCTCGAAAGGCTGGAACTCCCTCGAGCTTGACCAAAGAGGGGTTACCCTCACCATTGCAAATACCCTAGAGAACCAACAACTGAGCCTCAAGCTCTTGAACTCGCTCCCTTTGCTGATTGCAAGTTGCTTATTCTTCTTGTCAATTTCCTCTAGAGCTGTTAACATGGTCTAGTTCCCAACCTTGGCCTCTGCAACCTCCTTGCATTTCCGCAAAAGGTTAAACATGTTAGTAGAAAAAGCATTAGCCTTTTCGGCAGAGGCCTCAGGGTTAGCTTTCCCCTTCTTCAGGCGAGCCTTGTCATCCTGAAGCTCCGAGATCAGGGTAGCGAACTCCTGATCTTTCTTGGCCTTCTCAATTACCTCCTTAGTCGCTCTCCAAGGAAGACATAATTTTGCAAACAAAGAAAAAAATGAGGTCAGAAATACAGGCAAGTCAAAAATAGAACCAATTGCAAAAATAAAGAAGGGTTGAGGAGACTTACTGTTGTGTGGATTGAAGCTGTAAACTTATCTAGTTCATCATCAGTCAGTTGCCGGCATATCTCCTGATCAACTGGGGGCACATACTCCATCAAGAACTATTGGGAGTGTGGCCAATGAAACATGGAGTTTGAAGAATCCATCGCCAGATTAGGGACCCATTGGGCAATCCCTTCATCAGTGTGTGTGGCCAGGACAGCAGTCCCTAGCCACTTCAAAGTATCGGCAACCTCCTTGGTCGCACAGCCATTGAAGTCCAAACTCGACCTCGAGGTCGGTGGAGCTTTCCCGTTACTTGAGAAGGATGGAGTCCCCCACTTCTTAGAGGCAACAAACTGAGAAGAAAGGATGAAGAGGAGAGTGAAATCTTCACAAGCTGTTCGGAGGCCTTAGAAGAAGTGACCTGTCTAGGTCCTACAGCCACAGAAACTTGCTTTCCTTGAGGTTGGGAATAGGAATCTTGGCCTGAGCAGCGGGATTAGGGGAGGTTGCAGTGGCAGTAGCAGAAGAAGCACCAGCGGTGCCCCTAACTCCACTAGCTGGAGCTCGTGGAGGAGTGGATTCCAAAAGCCAGGAGGTGGTCCTCATTGTTGTCAAAACAAAAGAGAAAAGCTAAAGAGTTAAGACAAGCAGAAAGAAAATAATGAAAGGCTCCATACTGGAAAGGGGAATCTCCATAGCTCTTCCGACAAAGGGGAGCTCGCGATAATCCATCTGGGCGAAGGAAAGTTACGGGCCAGGTTGGTAAACTACACTTGACCCTAACATTGTAAAAGTTGGCTAGGTCAATCAGAATGGCTCTGTGCCTTAACTACTCATTGGTTAGGTCAAGAAGCTCATTGAAAAACTTTTGATTCATGCTCCAGTCTGGGTAAAGCTTAGACTAAACCAGATTGTGAAGAAGTCTAGCAAAAAAGAAAGATGGTTTCCAATCCCCCGCAGAGGGTTGGAAAGGGCCTGCCAATTTATACCAGGCATTAAATTGGAGACATCCTAAAGTGGCACCCTTTGGTGCCGATGAGATACTGACCATAAACAAATTCCTAAAGAGCTCCAAAGACTCTGGAACTCGGTAAAGATGGCAGGTCGCTATGAATGCGACTACTGTCCGAATGAGCAATGCCTAGAAATAGGTTGTGCAGATAAGGCAAGAGAATACCCCCATGGAGACTGGAGACATAAAGGATTATGTGTCCAAAACGCTGGCTCCAGGGGCGCTCACCCTTCACGGCAGTAACAAAGTCACCTTTTTCCAGTCCCCTCTCCTTGCTAATTTCAAAAATTTCAGCGGGACCTAAAAAGGAAGGATGGAGAAGACCTTTAACTCATAAGGCCTATAGGAATTACTCTTAATTGGGGAGCTTCGGCCAAAGTTGTGGTGGGGGAGGGTAAAAACCCCATTCTCCAGGTCAACATTGGGGCACTGTACCTCTCCACAACAGAGATAATTGGTGCTAGATGCAGAAGAGGGGGAAGACATCTTATTGCTCGGGAGAGAGAAAATTTTCAAAAAAGGGCAATAAAAGGAAAAGAAGAACTCACTCATTGAAATTTCCTTCGAGAATTAGGAAGGGAATTGTTCTGGATACTGGTTCACTTGCCTGACAGAGAAAAAAGAAAACTAGAGAAAGAAGTAGAGAGTATTGCAGAAAGCTTTGTGAGCAAAAAATTCGCAAGTCAAAAGAGTTTTGGTAAGTCCTAAAATCTTCAAAGGACTCCTAATTTTTATGAGATAATGAGTCCCTTGGATTGCTGAAAAGGATCCGATATGCCTGGAACCAAGGTAACTACTAAAATTGATGAGGCGCATCTCCTCCCAAAAACTACCTGTTATAGAGAAAACAATCCTACCCTTTAGAGGTCGCGACTTAAAGATGGTAATTTAGGTGCCATGACCTCAGAGCTCACTGGGCCTAAAGGAGGGTAATGATTCAAGGAACGGGCATGACCAAGACAAGTTAACTTAAACGGGCATGACCCGGACAAAGTCAACCCAAATGAGCTCAAGGCCCCAACTTTCAATACCTAAAAATCAAACTGAGGAGGTCAACGAGGAAAGGTGATTAGCGACCTGCTACCACCGACCTCCCAAGTCATCGTCCTCCTAAATGAGCTCAAGAGAGGTCTTGTTGGACCATGACCTTCAACCATGTAAGCTCCAATTTATCTCATACGTCCTCTATGCTACGAGCAACCATGTGCTACTCCTAAAATCGCCAATGAGCCTACGATCAATCGTCATGACTTCCCAAAAGAGATAGTCGAGACCTTCGATATCCACGGACACGTCGCAAAGTTTGTATAAAGGTCGGTTAGTGAGCTCGTAGCTCTCGAATAGAGATGCGAATGGCAAGATACCCAAACTAAGGGAAACTCCAAGATTCTAGGAGCAATTGGTGGGATATGATATGATCTCACAATTATCTTAATTGCCTACTATCACGTAATAGAAGAGCTCTAATCAAAGAGGTAACTTACATCAAGTTAATATATAAAAGAAGTATAATCAGTCTACGGATGAGGATAGTGTCTTTAGAGTTAATTACACAAGGTTACTCTCTTAGAAGACTGACTTAAGCATCAGAGCTCTTTCCTGGGTGACAGCCCACTCTGGTGGCCTGCTGTTTTTTTCTCAGGTTATGATCATTGACGTTATGGCGGTTCGGGGGGACCAAGAGGCTACTTCCAAGCTCCATCAACAAGATTTGTGAAACTGTTAAAAAAAATAATCTAAATTGTTATTGTGGGTGATGGGCTCAAAAGTGAACTCTGGTTACCTCAAAACCGTGATGACGTCAATGAATGCAACTTGAGAAGAAAGTAGAGTTGTTCACTAGAGGCAGGCTGTGCCTGGGGAAGAGCTTCAATGCCTAAGTCAGTATTTTGAGAGTAATAGAGTGTAAATAATTCTCAAAAAGACTGTTCTCCCTTTTTTTTCTATCCGTAGACTGATTATGATTCGATTATATAGAAAAGAATCAATTACCTCTTCTATTAGGGCTTTGCTTTTACATAATAGTCGGTATTTAGGATAATTGTAAGATCATAGACCCGCCAACTGCTCTGAGAATCATGGAGTTTCCCTTCGTTGGGATATCTTGTCATTTGCGTCTCTGTCGAGAGTTGCGATCTCACTAACCGACCTCCAGATCAACTTCGTGACATGTCCGTGGACGTCGAGGGTCCCGATTGTCACTTTTGGGAGGTTACGTGAAGTGATCACAAGTTCATAGGGGATGTTAGGAGTTGCACAATTAGTTGCGGCATTGGAAAATATATGAGATGAGTTGGGAATTACTAGGTTGTAGGTTGAGGTCTGGTGGTACCTCTCTCGATCTCATTTAAGAGGTCAATGACCTTGAAGGTCAGTGGTAGCAAGTTATTGTCCACCTATCCTTATTGACTTCGTGAGTCTGACTTTTAGATATTGAACGTTGGGGTCTTGGGCCCATTTGGGTTGACTTCACTCCAGATCCTGCCTATTTTTGTTCACTTGTTTGGGTCGTACCCGTTTCTCCCATCACTGGGAAAAGAATGGAAATAAGAATTTGTAAAATTAAATTCACATTATTTGAATAAACTTGAGAGAGAGAGAGAGAGAGAGAAACTCAATTAATCCCACGGCCACATTGAATTGAGTGGGTTGGTCTGGGGACAAACCACCTTGCTCGGAGTGGATAAGCCATAAACTAAAGTCTAAAGATAACACAGCTTCTAGAACCCAATCACCGATGCACGTTTCTCGCTGAATAGACCACCATACCTGTCTGCCTCGCTGAATGTGTTTTTGCATGACTTCACAGGAACACGGTGTCCAATAAGAAAGTTCACATACCCTCTCTTTTAAGAATTATTTCTCATTTAAAGATTTTTTTATTAATATTATGGTGATAATAATTTTATCTGTTGCGTTTACTTTTACTTCGTACGCTTTATCTAATTATAATCTCCTCTTATCTCTATGGGTAGGTTGTAAATTCAAAGACGTGAAGCAATAAAGTTATTTTGATAAAATAAAATTAATAAATGAAGAATGAAATTGATGGGTAAAATAGGTATAACCCTGATAAGTCAATATGGACGGGCAGGATCCGGATAAAAGTTAAACCCAAATGGGCCAGAGGTCCCATGCCTTGAATGCCAGAAAGCCAAACTCATTGAATGAACGAGGAAAGGTGGGCAGCGACTTGCTACCATTGACCTTCCGGGTCATTGACCTTGGGGTTACTGACCTTCTAAATGAGCTCGAGAGAGGTACATCTAGAGCTCGACCCACAATGTAGTAACTCCCAACTCGTCTCATAAATCTTCCATGCCACGACCAATGGTGCGCGACTTCTAATCACTTCCACGAATAAAGGACTACTCGGCGCAACCTCACCAGAAGATATGATTTAGTTTGGTTGTTGTGTGTGAAATTAACCCTTCAACCTACAAGAAAATCACATCATCTTTTGGTATCAGAGCTTGGTTATCATTAAAGGTTTGACTATCTTACTTGCTTTCTTTGTTTAAGCGTTAAAGATCATATTTTTTTTCTTTAGAAAATCCTATGATCTTGTATGTGTTTGTTGTTGTTCCTTTTACATCTATCCTGGTTTCTCTTGTGAACCTTTTGTGTTTGTTGAGTTGTTCATCTCTAGCTACAAAAAAAGAACAAAAAAGAAGAAGAACATTGTTCTTGAAAGACAGAAACAGAAAAAAAAAAATGACAAAAAAAAAAAATCAAAATTGTCAAGGATTTAAATTGTGAGACTTCTTGCTTAATCTTGTTGAAATTGTTTGAGTTGAAGTTGATTTGGGATTCTATTGTGTTACATTTGCCTACTATCTATCAATTTGAGAATCAAGGGATTTGGATTAGTTGAAATCATTGATAAATTGGTTCAGCATTTCATTGCCCCCTAGGTGTTTAATAAAATGCCTAATTGAGAATTTCTTTGGGTTCCAAGTGTTTGCTCTTGTGTATTGAATTGGTTGACCTTGATTCTTTGAAACTCTATTTTCTTTACTCTTTGTTGAACAACTTTAATTAATCAACTAAGTGATTTGTGTGGTTCAATTTGGTGCTTTTTTCCTAAGTGATTTGCCCACTGCTTTTGAGGGTTGATTAAGAACTAGAGTGGAAAAGGCTTTATGAGTGAGATCAATAGAGAGAAAAGAAAAAGATAAGTGAGAGCGATACATGAGTGAAACGTGAGGACAATTGTTATCCTATTCTCTCGATTGTGTTTGAAGGCCATTATGACATTAGGAACTTCACCACCTTCACAAGAATCAAATATGGGAGATATCAAGGCATGCCTATCTAGCATCTTGGAAAGACTTGAGAACATGGGAAGGGTCTTGAACTCAAAGTTTGAAAACTTTGAAGGAAGTGTAGATAAGCTCCAACCTAAAACTCCTAGAAGAGATGTGCAACAAGGAGGAAGGGAAGATGAATATCAACCTTGTTCTTCTATGGAGTATGTGCCAAATGGAAGAGTCAGAAGGAGGCAACAAATAAATGATGATGACTATTATGAGCTTGAAGTTGACGAGAGGCCTAGGAGGGATAGTTACTTATCTGCTACTCAAGGTTCTAAAAGTGTTGGGGACTACTTGGAAAGAATGGAGCTAGATATGAAGGGAACTAACATTAAAAAGGATAGAGAAGCTTCAATGGCTATATTTCTCAAAGGGTTGAGAAAGGAGAATAAAGAAAGAGTAGCACCACACCATTTCGTTGATCTTGAGGAAATGGTACAAATGGCCATCCAAGTTGAAAGAAGCTTGAAGAAAAGAAAGTCATCATATAAGAGAACTTGTAAAAACTCGAGTCTAGTTACTTCTTCATCAACTAAGTACAAAGAAGATGGCCAAAAGTGATGTGATTTTTGAATTGTGGTGGGAATTTCAACATCCATCTATCCAAATCCAAGGTCACTCATAATCTGAAATTTTGCCCAAGACTTCAATAACAGATTCGAGCAAGTGACTAATGACCATGATTATCTTCCAATATGATCTATTAGTTTGGATTTCTTCGACCCAAATCAATTACCCGCTCCAAGTATTGAAAAACCCTAAAGTTTTACTAAGAACCCTAGAAGAGCCTTAGTGAACTCTCGATCAAGGAAACATTTGAATGCATTTGGAATTCAATCAAATTTCTAAAAAGTGTTTGTCAAGTTAATTGTTCTAATGCAGTACAAATGATTGGACTATTTATAGGCTCAGCCCCAAACATGATTAGGGACTTAATTAGGCCGCTTAAGATACCTTAGAACATAAACATAGCAGCTGAAAAGTCCAACTGAAGTCAAGATAACTAAGGCTGTAAAATAGAGGATTAAAAATGTGAAAATTCTGGCAGTTTTCACCAACTGTCCAGCTCGTGCAGCTATACTTCCAAGGCTTCAAATGGCTCAATTTCTTGCTTAATCACTCCTCCTTGATGCCTTCTATCATCTACATGTTGAACTCTTTCCTTGGTTTAGCCTCCATTGATGGTTGTGCTTCAAACAAAGTTGTAAAGTTTAGCAAAGTCTCAACACATTTGCTGAAAGTTTCAGCCTTGTTCATTCAATTTCCAACCTTGCAAGGTCTTCTAATCCCCTATATAAGTCTTCATACTTGAATACATTACAAGGTTCTTCAACTTGCCAGTCATCTTCAAGCATAACTTCTTCAATCTTGTCTAGAACTTCAAGTTGTTCACTTGTTTAGGACCAAATTCATCTCCTTGCCCTTCAACTTGAGCCACAGTTTCTTCCTCATCAAATGCTTCATCAAATTTTTGTTGGAGAACTCTTCCTCTTGGCTGTACCTTTTGCTTATTACCTCCCCTATCCCTGCCACCTTGCTGAAACTGGAAATTTCGGCCAGCTTTAGGAGGGGCTAGTGCTGTGTCAAATGTGTTCACCCTCTCTTCAACTCTATTGATCTGTGTACTCATGGTTCCCATGTCCTTCCTAACTGATACAAGCTCCAAGGACATCTTTTGTAAGACTTCATTTATAGAAGACTTGGCAGCATTGTCCTCTCCCACATTGGAAGCAATTGATGCACTTTCAACTTCTTTTAACATAATGTATCTTCTAGTCAACTTGTTGAAACAAAAATTGTGTGTAACCTCTCACCAATCGTGTATCACTCTTAAATTGGCTTTTTCTTCACTCTAATGTGCTCACCCCTTAGCCTTTTTCTTCTCTTAGCTCTTCTTTAAGTTCTTAATGCAACTACTAGGGTAGACAATGAGTAAACAAGGCTAGCAACTTAAGCATTAAAAACTCAAAACATGTAGCTGATATTTTCCAACTTATAAGAATCAAAGAGATAAGAATTTCAAGGAAAATGGTCATTCAACACAAAGTAGATGTTCAACACTTAGAATCAAACAGGAATTAGATGAAAGGTAATATAGCAAACACCTTGAGGACAAAGAAAACTTCTGATCAGATTTCTAGAATTTAAACATGGCAGTGTCCCAATTTTCTCAATTCAAGTTGGCAATTAGCCAAATCTATGAAGCAAATCATATCTCAAACTCTTCCCAACATTCTAAATAGAAAAAACAATGGCAATCAACTTCATAATTCTCAGATTTTCAGTAGAATTTCTAGCACTATTTTCTGGAATTTTTTTGACAGCTTTTTTTTTTGTTTTCACTTTGGAGATCTTTGATCTCTCTTTTCTCTTTTTTTTTTTTTCTTTTGTACTCTTTTCAAATTTTTTGAGAAGGGGGAAGAATTAGATTCACAAACAAATTGAACTGGCCTTGATTTTCAGATCTAGGACACAATTCTAGAAAGATCACAAGAAGAAACAAAGATTAATGTAAAGAACAAACACAAAAACAAACCTTAGATCTTAGATTTTCAATGAAACAAATAAGATCTAAACACTTTAACAAGAAAGCAAATGAAGATAGGCAAACCTCTTGATGATGTAAATTCTTGAATTATGGCTGGAATTTCAACATCTATCTATCCAAACCTAAGGTCACTTATAATCTGAAATTTTTCCCAAGACATCAACAAGAGATTCAAGCTAGTGACTAATGACCATAATTGTCTTCCAATATGATCTATTAGTTTGGACTTCTTCAACCCAAATCAATTACCCTAGCCAAGTATTGATAAACCCTAAAGTTTTACTAAGGACCCTTGGAGGGGCTAATGGTGTGTCAAATGTGGTCACCCTCTCTTCAACTCTATTGATCTTTGTACTAAGATCTTGTCTCATGGTTCCCATATACTTTCTAAATGATCCCAGCTCCCAAGTCATCCTTTTTAAGACTTCATTTATAGAAGACATATTAGCATTGTCCTCTCCCACATTAGAAGCAATTGATGCACTTGCAACTTCTTTTGACATGATGTATCCACAATTCAACTTGTCAAAATAGAAAATGTTTTTATATCCTCACTCCACTCGTGTATGTCACTCTTAGATTGGCTTTTTCTTCACTCTAATGTGCTCACCCCTTAGCCTT
>JAOXNR010052295.1:0-17038 GCA_028571225.1 Parsonsia alboflavescens | reverse complement strand
CAGTATTACAACATCTTAAAATGGGTAGCTTTTCTATAGACCATACAAGCAGAAGAGATTGGAATCATTTCAATAAAAGAGATAAATCATGTTCTTGTTAGTATAAAATACTAACAATTCATAATATAAATATATATGTATATATTTATATTTATATATATTGGTCATGTTAATTAGGAAAAGTTATTATATTAATTACTTGACAGTATTAGAGATTAATTATGCCTATTACTATGAATAGTTAAAAATTACATACATAAGAAAGTTGTGAATATTGTTTATTTTACTAGTATTGTTAGTTAATTAGGTACGTGATGGTTTTCATTTTTCTTTTTATATCACCCCTGTAATTAGTATAGTGAAATAGTGTTTAAATTATTTAAAGGGAATGAGCGGACGTTTTAGGGAAAAAATATTTATATTAATTTTTGAGATATTTTTGTGAAATGAAGGCCGATGACTTATATTTAGGAATGGAGAAAGTGATTTAATTTTTGTATATGGGAATGGCATATTGAACCCCTACGTTTGTAGGCTTCTAGTGGTAAATATAGGACAAGCAATGATGCCAAGCGAAGGGAAAATGGACACAAATATAAAATTTCATTTTGCATCTCTAAAATAAAATGTACAAACCTAAGACACAATGTCAAAGCTTCTATCTTG
Organism: Parsonsia alboflavescens; assembly: GCA_028571225.1. Classification (NCBI taxonomy): domain Eukaryota; kingdom Viridiplantae; phylum Streptophyta; class Magnoliopsida; order Gentianales; family Apocynaceae; genus Parsonsia; species Parsonsia alboflavescens. The sequence goes on along the minus strand of JAOXNR010052295.1, from coordinate 16,372 downwards.
TCAACCACCTAAACCCGCTATCTAACTTCCAGATCGGAAAAACAATTGCCTTTCTTGCTTCTCGTTAAAAACAACATTGAACCAAATTGGCTTCCCTCACCGACAAAAACTAAGAAATCACTCAAAATTTTCTCGCCTTACCCAACCAAACCTAAGAAGTCACTAGCATTGGAGTTTTGTTGGAGGTTCTTCACCACCCAACAACACCAAACTCACTAGAATCGGGTGTAATCAAGGTGTCAATACTGTTGAACCTTTCTAGAGTTGCGTTTTTACGAGAGCTGTAAAGTAGTGAAATATATTTTACGTTTTACAATTTTGGGTCTATACATGGACTAAGGTAGCAATAATCTCTAACTCCGCTTGTTCTTGTTCTACTCAGGTGTTAGGAATTTCAAAGCTACAACCACTTTCCCTAGTCAATAGCATTGATTTCAAAGGGATAGAAGTCTGTGTTTTGGGGAATACTCTATTTGGGCATCAAGAAGGTTAGTTAATTTTGGTTTTTTTTTTTTTAAGGCTCTTGGACTTAATTTGCTTCGGTTATTGAGGTTTACCTTTTAGGTGGATCAATGTAATTTCATACCTTTCCATTGACAAACTGTTGTAAAGATGGAATCTTTTTTTTTTTTTTTTTTTTTTGCCTCCTAAATTTCTCTATTCACTGCTGAGGAAAAGTTAGTATGTATCTTGAGGCTTACCCCTATGGGAGTTAGAGCTCTAATTAGCCACATTCTTTAATATATTTGCTTGGATAAGAAAAGCCTTTGATGATTTGCTTGGACGCTTTGTGCAACAAGACTAAAGTATTTTGGTCTGAAATTTGGAGTGCTTTTCTTAGTATGTTTGCATTATACACCCAAATGCATTACAAAGTCCTAAATAATAAGGAGATATATGGACTAGGTCCTATGTTAAAACAAGTTTCTCTTATCATTCTCTGTAATAGAAGTATCTAAGCTTTTGGCATCGAAGCTCTCTGTGGAGTACAATTAAGTCCCTAGCTGGGACTCATTCTAGATCCAAAATCCCATACTAAAATGATGAATTACAAGGGATAAGAAAATAGGGAATGAATATGGATGAGTACCTTAACAAACTTGATGGCATAGCTGATATGTCTAGATGTTGAATGCGCTCCTATTGTTGTTTAAAAAGAGTCTAAGAAACATATAACCTGAATAGAGTTTAACTCATATGACTGCTAATCTTGGTTCTATTGTAATTGAAACTAGATAAACATGATCTATCTCCAATTTCAAAATTTTGGTGAATCATAACCCATTTAGTTTCTTGGTATATCAAAACTCAGATGAATTATGACTAAAATTTGAAAAATGGAAATAATAGGTGATCTAGGAGCATCCAAAATATTTAAATTTGTAAATTCTATTTTTAAAGATACTAGGAAAAGAATTTCCCAATTCCGCATTTTCCACCAACAACACAAAGCATCAAGAAAATCAAAAGTTGTCAATTAGAAAACTACATACTAAATATGGCCAAAAAAAAAAAGTCACTTTTTATATCCTGATTGTTAACTGTTGCCTAAAATCATGAACCCAAGTGTTCCCTCATTAATGAAAAGAAAAGCACAGACGGTTTTACACATAGAAGATATGGTGGAAATTGTCAAAAGAATTTAAGCAAAAAGCTAACACCATAGTTTCCTGATTATGAGCCTTCAAGTGAACTTCACATGGTTACCTTTTCTACTTTTTAAACCAACTACCCAAAGCATCAAGAAAATCAAAAGTTGTCAATTAGAAACCTACATACTAATATGGCAAAAAAAAAATGTCACTTCTAATATCCTGATTGTTAACTGTTGCCTAAAGTCCTGAAACCAAGTGTTCCCAAATTATTGAAAAGAAAAGCATAGACGGTTTCACATATAGATATGGTGGAAATTGTCACAAGAATTTAAACAAAAAGCTAACACTGTAGTGTCCTGATTATGAGCCTTGTAGTGAACTTCACACGGTTACCTAGCAACATAAGGCTAAGGCAAGATCAAGAGAGTGAGAAAGAGGACAACATTAAAAATTGAAAAAAGGGGAAAAAAAAGAATTAGGTTTCAAGAATTTATGAATATTATACCCTAATAAGAATTTATACAAACTTTGTTCCCCAACTTGAACCTTACAACCGTTAGAGTGCCTAAAGCTATAAAATTATGTAAGGAATGATCAAATTAAATTTACTAATCAAGAATATTACAGAAAGACAAAGGAAAAGAAAAAACCTTCATAAATAAACCCTTCCAGTGACTTTCTTGTTCTCTACAGGCAGAATTTTTCTTAGTTCATCAGAACTCAGATCCTTTGACATTAAACCTATGGCAGCAAGAAATCCAAACAAAGCAAATGTTTCTTGGTATATCAGAACTCAAATGAGTCATGACTAATCCATTTCTTTGGTGAATTCATGTTTATTAGTCATGTCTTATTTTTTTTTGTGTTTCTATTCAATCCTAGTCATGTCAACTCTAGGCTCTCAGGTTCAATCCTGTGAAGAAAAAGGGAGAGAAAAATAGACATTTACTTCATTTTCGTTCGAGGTCGCATAAGTTTTCTATCTGATTAGGCCATCTGCATTTTTTTTGGAGCTTTTATTGATCTTCGCTCCGTACAACTTATTTGACTTCATTTTAGGACTTGTCATACTTAATGACCCATTTCATTTTTGCAAATGGAATTGGAATCTGAATCTATGGTTAATGAGTCGTCTACGAAAGATTCTAATAGCTATGTTGGAGGGCAAATTAATCTTGATGGAGATTGATATATATCTAGAGCAAATTAGGCTCTTCATGTAGAAATGTACTAGTATTTCAGCCGAAGTAGTGGTATTCCCAAGCCATTCATTAGTTCAATATGCACGTGGAGTCATTATCTTGCACTCTACTTCAAATCTTGATAAGTTATGGAATTTCTCGAATAACTATGATTTTCTTCTTGTATCTGCAAGGGGAAAGTATTATTGATTAGGGATTTTACAAGTTCTGTTGATGTGATTCACTTGAATTATGGCTGGAATTTTAACATCCATCTATCCAAATCCAAGGTTACTCATAATCTGAAATTTTGCCCAAGACATCAACAAGAGATTCAAGCTAGTGACTAATGACCATGATTGTCTTCCAATATGATCTATTAGTTTGGATTTCTTCAATCCAAATCAATTACCCTAGCCAAGCATTGATAAACCTTAAAGGTTTACTAAGAACCCTAGAAGGGCCCTAGCAACTTTCGATCAAGTAACCCATTTGAATCCATTTGGAATTCAATCAAATTTCGGAAAAGTGATTATCAAGTTAATTGTTCTAATGCAATACAAATTATGACCTATTTATAGCCTCAGCCCCAAACATGATTGGGGACTTAATTATTCCTCTTAAGCTAGCTTAGAACATAAAGATAGCAGCTAACAATAAGTGGAAAAGTCCAGCTAAAGTCAAGACAACTAGGCTGCCAAAAAACAGAGGATTAGTTTCAAAAAATTTTGGCAGTTTTTCACCAACTATCCGGCTCGTCCAACCACACTTCCAATGCTTCAAATGGATTGATTTCTTGCTTAATCACTCCTCCTTGATGTCCTCTATCATCCATATGTTGAAATTTTTCCTTGGTTCAGCCTCCCTTGATGGTTGTGCATCAAACAAAGTTGCAAAATCTCGCATTTCTTCTCTTCCTTGCACAAATGTGATTAATGCTTTCCTTAACTTTTTTGCTCTAGCTCTTGTGATAGGACCATCTGGTATGATTCGCATTGGATCTCCATCACATCGTCAAACTTCCATGCTTAAACTTGAAATATTGATCTTTGTATAAGAACTCCCAATCATTATTAATATTATCTTCAATCTCCAACAAGTCTTTCTTCGTTCTTGATCTTCTGACCTTGTATTTGAAATACAAGTTCTTGTACATAAACTCCTTTATTCCATAAGCATCTTCATATGAAATCTTCCATGAATTATCTCATGCCATGTATGCTCCTTGATCTGCATCATCTGTTTTTACTCTTTGTAGGTTATGAAGTTGAAAGTCTTTTTTATTTCCACTTCATGCAGGCCATGGATGCCAATTGAGAAGATTACATTCACTGGAGTGGGTGAAGCAGCCTCAATACTCAAAGCTGTTATGAGTCCTTCTATATTTACTTGGACGGCACCAGTGTGTTCTTGTTTTCTTTGAATGAATATATATAAAAAAAAAATATATATATATATATATATCGGATTTGCTAAGGTGGGCTCCGGAGGGCGCCTTAATGCGCGCTCCAACCTGTAGCAAAAATTCCATTACGGTAACGGTTGGATCGAGCATTAAGGCATGCTCCGGAGTTCATTGTAGCAAAACCGATATATAGATATTTATATATATGACAAGAAAGTAAATTCATCACAATTTACATTACAAATATCTGTTATTTCCATTCCTTGACCTCATTCTTGTCTGCATAACTGATATTTCAAATCATAGGATGACTATCAACCTCGCTACATGAATGAGGGTTCACTGAAGGTGGTGCACTCGATAACTAAATAGTATAGGAAAGCAATGCAGTTAAAAGAATTGTTTGGAGTGTTAGCAGAACACCAAGCTAGGCTTCACAGGAGGTTAGCTTTGGATAAGGCTAAAATTCTACAGTCAACTGATTGAATGTCTAAGGTTTGATCTTAATTTGTCCCTTAATCTGACAACCATCTCTTTCTTCTGTATCCAATCATGTTTTTGATGCCATATCTTTACTAGTACAAAACCCTTAATTTTCTTATATGCAATGGTTATTATTCTGATCAATGCTTGAAATTACCCATGGTCTGCATATAGTCATATTGACATGAGCACTAAATGAATTAATCCCATTTCATTCATTTTTGTAAGATGTGTTTATCCAACTACAATTCTTAGTGAAGTTTTAAGTGTTCTTTCTTTTGGGTAAATCAAGATTTTGGGTATTCTTCCATTTGGCTATGTATGGGTGAGGATGGGACAAAGGGACAAAATAGCATTAAAGCCGATTAATTGGAAAATATTTTCCTTATCATCTTCTTCTAAAATGGAACTGAGAATTGATCATGAGTCCTAGTGGTAACAAAGTGATGAGAAATGTAAAATCCATTTCCAACTGCACACTATAGTATAATATCATGGGGTCCCATCTTATTCATGTTCATGTGATCAGTCTTTCTCCTATATGATTTCTAAATTTGACAAATTTTATCCAAATGGTCTAAATATAATAAAACTGATCAATGACATTCATGATAATTGACTAGGAAATGTAGGCATATTTCTTGCTAACGTCTTTATAAATGAATTAAAATAGATAAATAACTTGTATAAATAAATAAATAAATAAATATATATATATATATATATATATATATATAAATTTCACTGTAAGAACTTGTTTAATATTTGTGCTATGGCATCTTGTAGTATTTTACAATATTTTTTTTGTTGTCGTAAAAACATGGGAGATGAAACTTGTACATATGATATTTGATTGATAATATTTTTTGTGGTTGTGGAGTTGTATATTAATCCTTTATTGATATCGATATGTTTTAAATGCAGGGAGGTAGATCAGGGGCCAAGGCAAAGGATTTAAAATAGCCACTAATTGCAACATGTAAAGATTGTTGGTAGATAAACATTTTATATTTTGATCTGATTACTTTCGATAAAGGTTTTGTATATGCGACCTCGTGGGTATATATATTTTTTATTTTGATAGATATATAACTTATCAATGAATTTTTTTCTTTTTTTCATTCAGTTATGTGATGCTAATAAATTGTGTATGGCTTGATTCTGCTTGCGTACTTTAGTTTCAAAACATTTTAATAGGATTTTGAATAGCATTTTAATCTCCCATCCCCCTTTTTTTAAAGTTAAAAACACATCGATTTATTGCAATTCAAAGGTTGTTGTATTTGTGAAATGTGTTTCTTGGCAATTCGAAGGTAGTATTTGTGGAATGTGTTTCTTGAAAATGTGGTACACTGAGAGTAAAAACAATTTGTAAGCAATTTTTTTTTTTTTAAAAAAAAAATTTCATGGATGGCGGCCAAGAGACCGTCATGTATAATACTATATGTGATGACTAAATGATTGCAGTATAAGTAGATTATATGTTACGACTCAAAACCCATTGTTTATAAGGAAAAATATATATGGAGGCTCCAGAAAGATGTTGTTAAAAACACATTTTACACAGCGGCTATGGCTTGAAATATATACGGCGGGCTTAGAGCCATCCATAAAAGGTCGATCTAACACCATAGCCTCTCCAATCGTTGCATTGGCTATTTTTATACAACGGCCCAAGTCGTAAATACTTTTTATACACTACATCCAAATAAACAACTTTATACTAAGCCAATTCAAGACCATAGCCTATACCGTAGTAAAAAGAAATACAAAAGCTTTTCTTTCGTCGGATAACTTTGGCTACAGCAAAATTTGTAACGGCCCAAAAATCGTCGCATGGCCATCATGGCCTTGTTTAAAAGCCTATATCTATTAGTTGGAGATGAAGTTCAATATTGGTGATTAGGTTTGGATTCATTCAAGGAAGAAGAGATTTCCTCAATCTAAAAGGACTAAGCTTGAGCCAAGTGGAGATGAACCATTTCAAATCATAGAGAAAATCAATAATAATGCTTACAAAGCTGATCCGCTAGGTAAGCATCAAGTGAGTTCAACATTCAATGTTAGTGATCTTTCCCCTATTGATGTAGATGAAGTTGATTCAAGGACGAATCCTTTCCAGGTAATGGGGAATGACGGTGATTCAATTCCAAGGACACCTACAAGAATTATTACAAGATTGAAGGCTGGAAGGTTGAGATATTTGATGATATTTGTCCAAAGAAGAGAAGAATTATATGATTTTCAATCCATCTTTAATGGGCTATCATTTGTTGATGAAGAACAATCAGCGAGTGAATTCAACTTCTTGATGATTTAAGGACTTGAAAAAGAAGTTTCAATTGAACAACAAGGTCTCAAAACTTCTTGGAATCAAGTGGGAGAAGTCTAAGAAGTGAAGAATCAAGAAAACAAGAATTTTGGAAGGTGTTTGATACATTTTAAACCTTCATCGGTTCCAAGGACCAGCTCTGGTCAAAGCCTATCCTTCCATAGGTGAAAGCCCTCTGATAAGGCTTCAATTTGCCAAAATTCCAGAGAACTACCAACGCCTCCATGGACGTGTCACCCGGATCCGATTGTCTCTCTTGTTCTGGTCCCTCAACTTTCTGTTTTGTCTCTACTACGACCTTGACTCATTTTGGATGGTTTGACTTGATTTTTATTGACTTTTCTTGGTCACTTAACCTATTTTGAAAGATTATTAAGGTTCGTTGACCATTGTAAGACTGTGATTAGGATTTCTTACTTGTTAGACTATAAATAGTCTCTAATTTGTAATCCTGAGGACAAACAACTTTTCAATTGAGAGAACCATTTTGTTAGATCAAACTTGATATCTGAGTGGGTTTATTAATGAAATTTTCTAGGGTTCTTGGTAAACTTAAGAGTTGCATTTCAATTACTTTGGCGTAGGTGTTGAATTGTCTTCCAGATCAATTAGGTTGGTTGATTGTTGCATTAACAACAAGACGTCAATCTAATTTAAGCTTGAACACTTGACAAGTCTTGGGAACTTTGCTTCAATTTGATGTGTTTAAGAGTTTGGCCTATGGATTGAGAAACTTCAACTCATAATCACATCACCATACTATTGTGATTATCTTGAGGATATGGTACACATGACCATCCAAGTTGCAAGACACTTGAAGGGTAGAAGTCAACAAATGGGAAATCTTATAAAAGTTCAAGTTATTGTACTTCTTCAACATCAAAGATGTTGTTGGAATTTATACCCAAAAAGACTATCAATTTTCTATGATTATTGATTTTATAAAATTGAGGAATTGTTTGAATCATTTCTATGCATATATTTTCCATCCAATGAGATCCAACTTGATTTAAGTAGTTGATCTATGTGCTGAGAAGTTTAGCATCGTAAGGTATGGATCACTAGAAGTTAAAATCAAAAGGAATTTGTTCTTGACTAGTTAATGGAATTGGGCATTACATTAAATTAAGGTCATAACATATTAGTGTCCTTTAAATAGGATGACTTAGCTTTAGTTATTAGGTATTATTCTCGGACTATATGTCTTAGCATATTTTGTGAGTGTAGAACTGAGCCATACAATGTTGTGATTTCTTTGAAATGGATTTCTCCAAAAACACACCAACTTAAAAAATTTCACCAGAGACTCACCTGGAGGTTCAAATTAAAGGACCTTAATAATCTTTCATGAACCTATGACATTTTTATGAAGATGTCCTACTCTTTGCTCCTTAAAAGATCGAGGCATTCTTTAGTGGAAATGGTTCTCCTTTTACCTACATTGAACTCATGAACAAGAGCAATATAGCCAAGCCCAAATATCCATTTTAGACACCAAGAAAACAAGGCCTTTCCATTGAAAGCATAAGCCAAAGGTCCTAAAGGTCTATGACCCCATAAGGAATGATATAATTGATTTCCTAAGCTCTTATTTAAGCACAATAAACACTTGAGTTTGAAGGGAAGAGAGTTCACTTGAACTCCTTGAAACCTCATGAAGTTTACCTTGATCAAAAGAGATTTGTTTGAAAAGATGAGTGAGTATTATGAGGGAAAAGAAAAGAGAAAGGCAAATGAGAGTGGGAAGAGCTTGAGAGAGAGGCAAAAAGAAAAGGAGAGATCAAAAGAACTAGAGTGGAAAAAGAGAGAAGAAGAAAACAAGAATGAAAAGAAAGAGAGCTCCTATGTAAAAGAAAATGAGTTGAAGAGTACATTCTTGGGTTATAAGCCTATGGTTCTTCTTATGTACAAACACTCTTTAAACTCTAATGCTATTAATGCTAACAATTCTTCTTCTAGTCTTGTTTCTCCTTTTTGCAAGAGTATGAAGATCTTTTTTCAGATGAGTTGCCACTTGAGTTGCCATCTTTGAGAGGAATTGAGCATCAAATTGATCTCTTTCCTGGAGCTCCACTTGCCAACAAGGAGCACCATAGAACAAATCTGAAAGAGAAAAAGGAGCTACAAAGGCAAGTGGAAGAGCTTCCAGCTAGAGGATACATAAGGGAGAGCTTGAGCCTATATGTGGTTCCCATTTTGTTGGTGCCCAAGAAAGATGGCTCATGGCACATGTTTGTTGATTGTAGAGCAATCAACAAGATAACAGTAAAATGTCGCTTCCCTATCCCTAGGTTAGATGATATGTTGGATGAGTTGACTGGTAGCACTTGTTTTTCAAAAAAATGGCTATCATCAAATTAGAATGAAAGAAGGAATGGAAAATCCTATTTAAGACTAAGCATGGCTTGTATGAGTGGCTTGTTATGCCCTTTGGTCTCACTAATGCACCTAGCACTTTTATGAGATTGATGAACCATTTTCTTAGGGATTGCATTGATAGATTTGTTATGGTATACTTTGATGACATCTTAGTCTATAGCAAAAATTTGGATGAGCATCTTGATCATTTTAAATATGTGTTTGATGTGCTTAGGAAAGAACATTCGTATGCCAATTTGAGTAAATGTTCCTTTTGTTTAAACAAAGTTACATTTTTAGATATAAAGTTTCATCTAATGGTGTACATGTTGATGAAGAGAAGAAGATGAAGCTATAAAAGAATTGCCAACTCCTACAAGTGTAAGTGAGGTAAGGAGTTTCCATGGGTTGGCATCATTTTATAGAAGGTTGGTCCCTCACTTTAGCACCATTGCAGCACCATTAATAGAGGTAATCAAGCTAGGAGTTAAGTTTAGATGGAAGAGAGAACAAGAACAAACTTTTCAATTGCTTAAGGCAAAACTTGCATGTGCCCCCTTCTTTCTTTACCTGATTTCTCTAAAGTGTTTGAAATAGAATGTGATGCATCGTGGGTGGGGCTTGGAGCGGTTTTAGTGAAAGAGGGTAGACCTATAGTTTACTTTAGTGAAAAGTTAAATGGTGCTATTACTCCACTTATGACTAAGAACTCTTTGCTTTGGTTAGGTCATTGTCAAATTGGCAACATTTTCTATGGCTAAGGGGGTTTGTGATTCACACCAACAATGAATCACTCAAGCACTTGAAGGGACGAACAAAGTTGAGCAAAAGACATGCCCAATGGGTAGAATTCACAGAGATGTTCCCCTATGTGATCAAATTCAAACAAGGTAAAGAAAACATTGTAATGGATATACTCTCTAGGAGGTATACAATGATTTCTACCCTTGGTGCTAATTTCCTTGGTGTTGAGCTAATTAAGGAGTTATATGTTGATGATGATGATTTCAAGGATGTGTTTATTGCTTGTGAGAAAGCAATGCGTAAAAAGTTTTATTTGCAAAATGGCTATTTATTTAGAGAGGATAAGCTTTGTATGCCTAAATGTTCCTTGAGGAAATTTTTTGTCATTGAGAGTCATGGAGGAGGCCCAATGGGATACTTTGGTATCTCCAAGACTTTGAGCATATTCCAAGAACGCTTTTATTGGCCTCATATGAAAAGAGATGTAGTGAAAGTGTGTGAAAATTGCATTGTTTGGAAGAAAGGCAAGTCTACTCTTAAACCACATGGTCTCTATATGCCTTATCCTATACATAATGCTACTTGGGAAGATGTATCTATGGATTTTGTGCCTAGTTTGCCTAGGACTGAGAGAGGTAAAGATTCGATTCTTGTGGTAGTTGATAGATTTTCAAAGATGGCTCACTTCATTGCATGCTCTAAAGTTGATGATGCTCACAATGTGGCTAACTTGTTCTTCGAAGAAATTGTTAAATTGCTTGGTATTCCTAAACCATTGTGAGTGATAGAGAAATATAGGTTTTGAATTTCTTCTGGAAGGTCCTTTGGGGGACACTGGGAACCAAATTGTTGTTTTCTACTACTTGTCACCCTCAAACGGATGGCCAAATGGAGGTAGTTAATAGGACCTTGGGTACTATGCTTATGGCCATCATCGAAAGGAATTTGTAGTCATGGGAAGATTGCTTACCATTAATTGAAATTTCCTATAATAGATGTGTGCCTTCTGCTACTCACTTTGCTCCTTCTAAATTGGTGTATGGTTTTAATCCTTTAACTCCTTTAGATTTTATCCCTCTACCTTCTAGTGAAGTACATAACTTAGATGGCAAAAGGAAGGCTGATTTGGTGAAGGAAATGCATGAGAAAGCTAGGGAGAACATTCAATTGCAAAACTAGCGATATGTTGAACAACACAATAAGGATAGAAGGTCTATGAGATTTGAAGTGGGCGATTGGGTGTGGATTCACCTAAGGAAAGAGAGTTTTCCACAAGTAAGGATGACAAAGCTTGACCAAAGACTAGATGGACCTTTCTAAATCATTGAGAGGATAAATGACAATGCTTTCAAAGTTGATCTTCAAGGTAAATATCAAGTTATTTCAACTTTTAATGCTGGTGACCTCTCTCCTTTTGATGTAGATGATAAAGATTAACTGATGAATCCTTTTGATGAGAAGTGGAATGATAGAGATCAAGCTCCAACAGGTCCAATTACAAGAGCTAGGGCAACCAAATGAAGAGGTCAATGGTGTTGTTCTTGCAAGACAAGGATGAACAACTTGACTTTGAAGTCATCTTCAAGGAGGTTAAACTTCATAGAGAACAAGCCATGAGGAAGTATAACTTATGAAGGATTCAACGGCTTGAAGAAGGAGTTCTAAGTGAGAATGAAGGCCTTAAAGTCCAAGGGAATCGAGTGGAAGAAGCTTGGAGAAGTACCTTCCAAGAGTGGAGTGAAAACAAGAAGGAAGAAAAGGTTGCAGCACAAGGAAACGCACAACAGGAACCACTGACCCGATCATATCAAGCCCTTCCCTCACACCAATGAGATGTCACACGGACAGGTGAAACAAGCAAGGCATTTCAAGCTTTCTGGGACAATTCCGGAGAAGTCCCAGTACACCAAGCGGTGGGTGCACCAGCGCCAGTCTTCTACAATGCCAATTTTCTCAACGGTGACCTCATTTCGATGATTTCACTTGTTTTGATTGACTTGATTTTTTATCTTTTAACCTATTTTTGAAGGTCAATAAGATCATTTATCTATTGTTAGGGCTTCTTTCTTATGGGACTATATATAGTTCTCTATTTGTAATTTGTAAGACAACTTTTAGACAAACACTATGCCATTGGAATTTCAATCAAATTTAAGATCAAACATGATCTTTCTTGGGAGTTCCTCTTCGGGTTGTTGAGCCACTTCCTTTAGGGCATTCAATCACTTTGGGGGTGAGGTATTGAATTGTCTACCAAATCAAGAGATTGGTTGTTGTTGAATTACCAACAAATGTCAATCTAATCTCCCTTGAACCTTTGGTAAGTCCTTCTTTTCTTTGATTGATTTCTTTGAATGTATAAACCCTAAAAACCTTCAACCTTCACGAAATCACATTAAGTAGGCAACTCAATTCAATAGACTACAATTCAATCTGTACTCATCAATTTGATCAACTTTCATGTAGAATTCAACTTCAAAATTCATGAACATGAGAAATTCGAAATTTTAGCTCTTCCTTTTCTTTTGATTTTTGAATTTTCTACCACTTGAGATCTTTGATTTCCTTTTCTTTTCTTTTTTTTTGTAGAGATAAGATGAAGTAGAAACACCAAAGTAATTGAATTGACCTTGATTTTTTGTCTTAGACACCATTCACAACGGATCACAAGAAGAAGAACTAAGATTAATATAAAGGAACAAACATAAAATCACATAAGATCATATTATTTCAAAGAAACAACATGATCTTAACACTTAAACAAGAAAGTAAGTAAAGATAGGCAAACCTCTTGATGAGAAACTTAAGCTCTGATACCAAAAAGACGATGTGAGCTCAAAATTGAAAGGAATTCTTCATTCAAGTCAATCAAAGACACACCCAATTGAGATCAACCCAAGACCCCATGCAAAAGGTTCAAGGTAGTTACCATTGACCATGATTGTCTTCCAATATGATCCATTAGTTTGAATTTCTTCAATTCAATTCAATTACCCTTGCCAAGTATTGAAGAACTCAAGAGTTAGACTAAGAACCCTAGAAGAATTTTTAGAAAAACACACGGATTCTCTCAAATTTGAAATAAGTAGTCTTTCAATTACAAAAAGAGGACTATTTATAGTCCTATCAATAAGAATAACTAATAATGCTTAAAGACCTTGCTAACCTTCTAAAATAGCTTAAAAAACAAAGAAAAGTCAATAAAATTAATTGGAATAGTCAAAAATGGGTCAAAGTCACATTGGGACCAAAACTGGAAATATCAAATGTCTAGGAACTAAAGACGGGAACCGGACAAGATGTACCCATCCCTGGCAGCTCTGGTACTTCTCTGGAATTGTCCAGAATTTCTCCCTTTTGTTGCTTATTCCACCAATGCAAGGGATAAGTCTAACCGGCACCAGTCATTGGCACTGGTGATGTCCGGTTCCTCCATCAAACACTTGATCTTCAATTCTTTATTCAATGTTCCTTCCAATGCTTCTTCCATTTGATTCCTTGGCACTTTAGGGACATGTTCTTCACTTGAAACTCCCTCCTCAAGTCCTTGAATCATCAAACAATTGAAATCCTTGCTTGGTTGTTCATCATCCATCAATGATGGTTCCTTAAAGATTGATTGAAAATCTAGCAACTCTTCTCTTTTTTGCACAAATGTGATCAATGCTTACCTCAACTTCGATGCCCTCGCTCTTGTAATTGGTCCGGTAGGTATTTTAGGTGTTGGATCACCATCATCAAGACCTTCTTGATACTTGAAACTTCATACTTGTATTTTCAATACAAGTTCTTGTACATAATCTTCAAGTCATTATTTGGTTCATTCGTAGCCAAGTCATGACTTGAAAACTTCCATAATCTCTCAAACTTGAAATGAAGGCCTTTATAACCAACTTTTCTTACATGAATCTTCTCTTCATTGAACTCCACCACAGATGTCTTCCTTGATGATTCCATGAATTATATAATTGATCCATGATATCCATCAAATTGAAATGACAAGACAGGGGAGTAATTATACTCCAAGCACATAAAATAACCTAAAAAAATTTGTGCTAGGGGTGTAAGTACTGAACTATCCATGATACAAGTTTAAAAAGATAAGAAAAATCGAAGAGAAAAGGCCAGAAAATGGTCATTTTTCATCCTAGCCAGGCCCGCCCAGAACGAATGACACAACCATTCATTGGACCGGTCATTCACTATCCAACTGGTGACATTTTCCTCTAGTTGACCGACACTAGTCACTACACCAATGACTAGATTGGTCATTTGCTGTCAAACTCCCATTTGCTCCTCTTTTAGCTTGTTTCTTTGGCCTTCTTTGGTGCTTTCCTCTTGGCTTGTTGTGGCTTGATTTTGTTTTCTTCATGATGTATTTTTCAAGCCATCTTTACTCCTTTTTATGCCTATACTTGAAGTATAAATCCTTGTATGCAAATCTCCATGCATTTGTAAGAACACCACCAAAGAAAGCTTCGAGTTCATTCATTCTTTGAGTAATTTTCCACAAGTTTTTGTTCATCATTAAAGCATCATTCTTCATTCTTGGAATGTCATTCTATTATTTGAAATACAAGTCCTTGTACTTCGTTTCATTGCATAGCATCATTATTCTCTCATACTTAGAGTGCAAATCCATATAAGCATGTTTTCTTCCGTAAACTTCATCTTCAATGCACTCATTCTTTGATAACTTCCATGATAACTCCATCAATGCTAGGGTTGCTACTTGATATCCATCATCAAGGCTCTTTAAAGGTTGTGCACATATTTCGAGAATCAAATCAGGCTACAGATTGTAGGGCTAATCTTTCTTGTACTACTCATGCTGATTTTGTTTTTCATGATTATTTTTCTTTCCCTAGCATTACGCGAGGTCTTTGCTACTTGGATAGATAGAGGGTTTCAAATTTTTTATATTCTTGATTTGTACCTTTATTGCCTCATTAACATTTGTGTTTCTATACCAATGAATTTATTTCCATCATCCCTCCGAGTAAGGCTTATTATATCCGCTTTGATGTAGATATTTATTTGTTTTATTTTAATAAATCGATAGGGGTTCGTCAAACCCCCCATCATAACATGCAGCTTTGATAATAATAATAATAATTATTATTATTATTATAATAGTGAACAATAATAATTTTTGTAATTTGCTAATATTAATTCAAAGAATTTAATTCATATTGATTCAAAGTTCCAAATTTGGTATATTTTAATAAAAAAAAAAATCTTCCCATTAATATTCTTTTAAAATACAATGAACAATAATAATATTTATAATTTAATAATCATTTAAATAATTTACTTCCTATTGATTCAAAAATCTAAAATTATAATAAAAAAAAACTCTTCGTTTTAATTTTTATAAATGAACTTGTTTAATGCACAGGCTATCTAAATCTAGAAATATATATATATATATATATATATATTTATTTATTTATATCTGTGTATGTTTTTATCATTATATTTTAAAACATTAAATAATATTATGTAATTTTTTGTTCAGTCAAATAAGTTGATTGTTTTTATTCTTATAAATTAAATTATTTGAAGGTTGGTAGAATTTTTAAAATAATAGTGTACTTCTTTAAAAAAAATTAAATTAACAAATACTTTTTTCATTAATTATTATTACCATTATATTACACAAAGACACATACGAATACTTTTTTTAATAGCTCTTCATGTTTAATTTATTTTATCTAGATAAAAATTATATTTGAATTTTCTTATATATTTATGTCCAATAAAATAATTGATGTAATTCAATTTTTTGAATTAAATTTTTAATATAATAGTTTTGTTTTAAATTATTATTATCATTATGTTATACAAATAAATTGATGAATATGAAAAGTTTTTAATATTAAAAACACCATTAAAATTCAATTTATTTTATCAAATGTTAATTTAATTTTTAATTTACTAAATATTTTTTTTATGCATGCTTTATTTTTATAATATAAGTTTCAGACATATTAAATTATTAACTATCTTATTATATTATTTATTGACATGGTAGTTGTAAAGACTTTGAATTAAGTGCAAGATTAGTGAAACATTTATTAAAATATTATCAAATACTATATTTTTTTCTATTATTATATGCTACTCTTTTAATTAATTTTTAGAATTAATCACAACTTATTTTTCTATAATTATTTTTTTAGGAAGTGCCATGTGTCATTTCATTCTTTCAACACTTGGTTGCTTCTCAGGTTAATAAAGTCTTCTTTATCTACCAAGATATTATTCGTGTATA
>JAOXNR010052294.1:0-17040 GCA_028571225.1 Parsonsia alboflavescens | reverse complement strand
TATTTATAATTCTACTTCACAAAATATATATATATATATATATATATATATATATTATCTCTTATATAGAGCTTTTCTATGCTATGCGACGTTGCACAGCGGGACACAATTTTTTTCCAAAAATTGTTGAACAAAACAACGTCATTTTGGAAGTTGTTTTGAAAAGAAAAAAAAGGGTGGCCAAACGAAGCAAAGCTACGAATGGTGCAACGATGGGTGCTAGGATGGGGTGCTGCTAATGGAGCAGTGATGGGGTGGGGTGCTGGGACAGGGGTGCTAGAACGGTGGAGAAGAACTGTGGGATGGCGGTGGGATGTAGGGAAGACACAACACGACGAACGATGGGGTGGGCGGTGGGTTGTGGGTAGAGATGTTAATTGGGCTAATCCGACCTCAACTCCAACGGGTCAGAGCATTTGAAGGGTTAGGACAGGTCGGCCCCATTTTTTAAAGGGCCATTAAAACCCTAACCCAACCCTGACCCCAACCCCAAAGGGCCAAGGGTCGGGGCGGGCCAACTCTCTTTGTTTTTTTTCTTTTTTCCACAAAACAATTCAATTTTCAATAAATAATTTGTATAAATTTTTCATATTCACGTAAGAAAGAATTAGAACCTAACAAAAATTTCAGCAAATTGTTTTTATTCTTCTTGTATGGACTTGGAGCAGCGATCTATCAGTTGGGTGTTTCCATTGTGATGCATATTTGGATGCACAAGTAATCTCTACACTGCGGCCTGTTCATGAAGATGCCTACATTCTAAAATTTGGTGAAGCTCCACCTCTTCGGGCAGTTGATTAAGCGCAAGTTGGGGGTTCGACTTCAACATCAAAAGATCAATCTTAATATGTATTGGAATTATAGATCTCGATAGAGGATTGTTCTTGATCTTTTTGTTTAACAATGTGGAAAATTGGAAAGATAATATGGTTTATGGAACCTTGCAAACCATTCTGGTTGCCGTTAGTTTTGCTTATCACTTCAAAATTGACTGTGAGTTTGTTTAGTTTTGATCGGTGACAAAGTAATAAGGAAATGGAAACAGAGAGCCAGATCCGACTCTCTCTTAATCCTTGTTGACCCTCAACCCTTAAGGATTGGACTAAAAATCCTTTGATATTATTGGAGTCAGGATTTTTAAACCCAACATTCCAAAATTGTGGGATCTGATCGGACCGGGACCAGCCCTAATTGATACCTCTAGGTATGGAGAATACGTAACGTGGTGAACGGTGAAGAGATGCAGCATTTGGCCCTTTTTTTTTTTCTTCCAAAACAATCCCAAAAACATGGCATTTTGTTCAATAGTTTTTGAAAAACAAATTGCATTGTGCTGTGCGACTTCGTAGAGCATAGAAAAGCTCTATAAATAAATATATATATATATTTATATATGCACACAGAAATGCTATAATGGACATCGGAGCTCAAATTATATTGTACTACTGTTAAATCTCTAATTTATAACTGATGGTCAACTATCTTTAAAAAAATTAAAATAAATTTGATTAAGTACCCTTAGGTTTAATTTATAAAATGTATTTAAAAAAATAATAATAAAAAGAGTTGTTTTTTTTAAAGAAAAAAAAATATGATTGATCGTTAGAGATTTTATAGGAGTATAATATAATTTGAGTTCCGATACCCATAATAACACTTCCCTATACACATCAAATTTTATATGAAATATTTGATGCTTTTTTTCTGTCTTACTCTTTTATTTTATTATTTTATTTTTTTAAAGAAACAACCAGTACCTCATAAAATCTTTAATCCTCCCAACAATCAAAAGCACTCTAGTGAAATTATTTAATAATTATTATCTAATAACTATATACATTAATCTATGTATAAAGTTCAAAATGAACATATAAATTGGGCAGGATAGTAGAATAACATTTTTCATTCATCTATAAGATATCCACATTCATTCAAAATGGGGAAATTCTTATTGGATGTTCCCAAAATTTTAGGAATTGGGATTTCCTAAATTAGTGGTGCGGCGACGTGTTTCTTCAAGATGCTTCCATATCGATCTCGATGTACCCACTACAGTGAGAACAAGTGTACACTTTTCTCCGCTGCTTCTCGAATCCTCTTTCACAGTACTGATCAGAATGCTCCTATATATGATTTCCTTCCAGCAAGTTTTCTCAGAAGGCAAAGGCATCACCAGATAAGAGTCTCTCGTTCTTCAGCTCTAATCTGCACTTGCAGTGCTCATTTCCTCTTATGGCTTCCCGATCTCCAGTGAGTATAATATATGTATCAGGAATCTGAGATAGATAGATGATCATCATATCCAATTCACTGCTAATTTGGTGTTTGATTTCAATATGTTGCAGATTTACCTAAAATCCATGATCAGTCGTATGAGAGGAACTTCAAACTTCACTACATCAACGTCTCCCAAAATGAAGCCTGCTTCTTCAGTCATTGATTTGTCCCCGGAGTTCAAAGCAAGGTAAGTAGTTAGTAAGACCAAAACCTTTTGGATGCGAAAGGCTTACTTCACAAACACAGGGAAGAAGCAATTTTAATAAGAATTTTCTCTATGGATTGAAATTTTTACCGATATTTTCGAACAATTCTAGGAAGCGTGTTCTTTGCTTATTAGTTATGAACATTTTTGTGTGAAAAAAACAGGGCAAGAAAGGGGGATTTGGTACCGCTGTGTATGGCCATAGGGATGATACTGACCTCGACGAGTATTGGGTTGTACACAGCCACGAAAGAGCTGAGGTACGCACCGGATGTGCACTTGAAGAAATCGAGAAGGGAAACTATTCCGGAGGTGGCAGAGCCAGAGCATGTCATCGATGAATCCGATAAGTTCATCAAGAAATCTCTCTTCCGGAGATTAGCTCACATCAGAGACAGCACTGTCTGGTATTCAATTGATGAAAAATTCCTTTTCGAATTTTTTCGGGTTTTTTTGTTAACCCTACGATCGAATCAATGATGCAAGTTTATGTTGCGATTGCAGGCAAGCAAAAGCGGAGACATTGAAAGATATTGGAATAGACCCAATGCCTCACTAAACTTATGGATGATAGTAAACTCTGTGATGTATTATTATTGTATAATAATTAATAAAATTAATAATCATACTTTTGCGTGGTATGTTTATTGAAAACTAATGTACAGTAAAAATGTTTGTATTTTAACTCTTTAATACAAAAAATGTGACTGGAATGTTATGTGTAGCGGTACATTTGGGGTGTAAAAAAATTAAATGTATGTTCATTTCATTATGCAGTAATTAGTAAAGTATTTTAGTTACTCGAGTTAGGTTCAAATCTCTTAATAAATTTTTTATGTGACATTTTTTAAGTATATTAATGAAAAATTTATATATCTTTTAAAAGATATTATTTTTTAGATCGAACTGAATTAATTGGTTGGATTGATCAAGTGTAAATCAGTTATCAAATTAATGTGAACAGGGGTATTGAAATGTTTTTTATTAAAATTGTTTTCTAAATGAAAAATTGGGATGGATTGATTAGTTGAATCAGTAAATCAATAAATCAAACAATTTAATATTGAATGAATAGATTTTTTAAAAAATTTAAATTGGAATCAAATTTGTCCAAATTTCAACAAAAAAAATTTAAAGTATATTTTAATATTAAATCATTTTTCAATTAAATTATAAATTTAGTCATTTTATTATTTTAAAATCAATAAATTTACTCAAAATATTATTCTTTATTTAACACTAATAAATAAATAAAATATCTTATAATCTAAAAGTTTTATCTATATTAAAAATTATCATTTTAAAATTCCCATAAGATAGAATTTATGGTTATTAATTATAAAAAACTATTAATAACATATTTATAAATTTAATTTCAATATTATTGTATTATGAAATTATTATATCTTACATTAGAGGCAAGAAAAAAAAATAAAAATATAATTTTTATTTTTTAATAATATTATATGTTTAATTATAATTTAATTGCAGTTCAATTAATAATTGAATTATTAAATCGTGAATCATTAACTTTTCTAATTTGATGTCCAGTCCGATTTTTAAAATATTGCTAAAAGGTCAAGTAGTTTTTATAAGTTTAATTTATTTTTAAAAGATTTAGTTAATAAAATATAGGCAAAATAACCAATTTAGTCCCATAATTTTTTTTTAATTTTTTATTATCTAGGTTTATATCCTTTTTTTTTCTAATCTTTTAAGGTCTCATAATTTTTTTTTTGTTTTTTGTACTGGCCATATATATATATATCATCTTGTAAGGTTTCGTAACTTTTTATCGATTAACTAATTAGGTCTTATAACTTTTTTTATTTTTATTATGTAGGTCCATATCAATATATATATATATATATATATATATATTAAGGTCTCATAACTTTATATTATTTTTTGACTTAATTGGTCACCGGTAAAAAGTTGTAAGATTTAGTTGATCATCAATAAAAAGTTATAGAATCTAATTGGTTATCGGTAAAAAGTTATGAGACCTTAGACGATTAAAAAAAATATATGGATTTACATTGCCAAAATAAAAAATAAAAAAATTTATGAGATCTTGAAAGATAAAAAAAAAAATATGGATCTACATGATAAAAAAAAATTATGGGACTAAATTAACCATTTAATCTAAAATATATTTATAAAAATAATTATAAAATTTTTATCAATATATGAATAAAGAGTGTCACACAAAAAAAATTAAAAATATATTAGAAGATGTAGAGTCCTTGAGTTCTTGCTAGAAGAATGTGTCTAAAACTCGCTTAAAACATAATGCAGTTAGATTGTATAGATTAGTGAGATGCAAATATTTTAAATTAAAAAGGTTGATAACAAAATTCTAAATAAAAAAATATTGTTTCAAATAACAAAGAGATCCATTTTTCTTTGAAAAATGAAAATCATATTAATTTTATAAATTTAAATATTCAAGAATTTTAAAATAAAATTGAGAACATTTAATTAATTTGACAAGTTACATGAGAAAAAAAATTAAAGAATATATGATAATTGAGGATAAGTAAATATTACTGATGATCTTGGAGGTGAGGAGAGAGGTTAATGGAGAAAAGAAAAAAAAAAAAAAAAAAAGAACCGTAGAAAGTCATGAGCTGGATGACCTGTGCGGCTTAAAGAGATTATTAGTTGGAGTTAGAAAACTAACAAATAGCCCATGTTCACCTCCTTCTAATCAAACTCAGCCAGTTTTGTAGATGGGTTGGCCTGGATAAGCCCGCTCTTTGGATCAATCCAAGTTGAAGCAGAACAGGTTACTATTTCAGCCGGATATATATATATATTTATATATGTGTGTGTGTGTGTGTGCGCATGGGTTTCTGAAATTGCTTGGCCCATTTTGGTTTGAGAAGACATGACGTGCAGCTCAGTGAGATTGCATGCAATTGTTGACGCATGGTCTGCCTCCACGTGCTTCTTCCCGCCCGCAGTTAGCGACCGAGGAGTGCATCCATGGACCCTTGACTGCAAACAACCGACTCCATGGATTTATAGAGAAGCTCAACTGCACAGTAAACAACCAAAGGACACTGTTCAAAAAGCGCAAACCAGTACCATTTGAAGCTAACTGTATTTTCCTTCAGTTCGTGTATCTGTTAATTAAACCATGGCTTTGAGGAATTCGGTGAGTAAATCTTATAAGTTACTAGATTTTCTCTGTTTAATTGTAGCAAATTAAATTTGGTTCTCGGGAATTTTAATTCAATTTTGCAGACTTTCGTGAGATCAATGGTCAGCCGTTTGACAAGGAAGACAACATTTGCTACATCAACAAACCCCAGAATGAAGCCACATGCACCCGCCACAGCTGATTACACCCAGCACCACCCGGAAACCAAATCAATGCCTGCGGTGAAAGGAGAGTTTGTGCCGGTATACGTGGCAATTGGGTTGATTCTCTTACAAGTGAGTTTCGGAACCTTTACAATTTTCCATCAGCTGAAGAGGGCTCCTAATGTGTGCATCAAGAAATCAAGCAGAGGAACTGTGGTGGAAGTCGAGGACCCGGAACATGTGGCGGAGCAAGGCGATGTTTTTCTCAAGGAATCTTTTTTCAGGAAAATTGCCCATATCCAAGATATTGATCATAAGGGCGTCATTCCAGATCCCATCCGCAAAGATGTTCTTGCACAGTGCGTATATATTGCCATCAATTGACTTCATTAATTTCTCTTTTTGAAAACAAACATAGCAAACAAAAAATGACACGGGGAAATGGAGCTCATTTTTTTTATCTTCACCTTTGTGTTGGTGAATTGCAGGCCTCCACGTTCAATAACACTGAAAGATGTGGGGGTGGATCCTGCGAAAGACAGTAAAGGAGGAGAACCACGACCTTCTCCAGGGCATTGATCACTATTTTCTAGAGTTGAGAAACAGGGGATTTTGCTATAGATATATTATATGCTTGTCTTCTCTTTTGGTTTTTTTCTTTTTCTCCCCTTCCCCAAGTGTTTTAAATTCTTGATAAAAGACATTGTTCTCTGACTAGAACAAATAAGCAACTGAATCAGAAAAATATGTTCATTTCCAGTGACATAATGTGTACATATTGCCTTTTAGTTTCCCAAATTATATATTTGAGATGTAGAAATTTGTCTTCAAACAAAGTAATTAACAAAGGCCATGGGATTGGGAAGAGTATTTCTAAAAAATATAAAGAAATGTTCTCAGTAAATCCGATTTAATGTTCGTCACGAAGATTAAAGTATCATATTTCTATTGGATGTGCACAAGAATTCAATTATGTTAAAAGAGTGAGATTGGCTGCTCCACCAGAAATGAGTAGGCTATCAGTCAACGAGCCTCTGCTTCGGAGATTATCGTTGTGCTGTCCTTTTCATTATCAAAGAATTTACAAAAAATTAATCCATGGCCATGAACACAAGTAAATCTATGCATTGACTTTCTGCTGCTTCACCAGAAATGAGGGGGCTATTGTTGGCGGGTGAAGCTAAATATACTGCAAATAGAATTCGAGACTTGGGAGAAGGAATTCGAGACTCGAGAAGGAGAGAAGAGAATCCGAGACAGAAAGAATTCGAGAAACGAGATTTGAGACGCGGGATTCGAGATAGAAGAAAATATATAGAAAGAAAATTCTGTGGTGAGAAACAGAATAGAAGAGATAGAATAGAAGAGTGAGAGGCGGGAAAAGTGTCGAGAGGAGAAAGGAGAAGAAAAATCGAGGGTTTGATTTTTCAGTGAGAGTTCTCACTCCTTTTGTACTCTGATCTTGAGAGAGGATCATTCATGTACCTAAACTCTTCTATCTGGTGAAAATTTGCAAAGTGCCTCAGCACGAAGACGTAGCCCTGGTTGGGTGAACTTCGAAAGCAAATCTTTCTGTCATACTCATTCTTCATCTTCCTTACTGTGAGTGATTCATTTCATGTTGAAGAAGTTCACACAAGAGGATAGTTCTCCTTACAACTGGAATCAGAGCCTAGTGGTGGCTAATCGAGAACATCGAGGGTTTCGACGAAGCTCGATTGAAAGCAAAAGGTACTCTGATTTTTCAGTGAGAGTTCTCACTCCTTTTGTACTCTGATCTTGAGAGAGGATCATTCATGTACCTAAACTCTTCTATCTGGTGAAAATTTGCAAAGTGCCTCAGCACGAAGACGTAGCCCTGGTTGGGTGAACTTCGAAAGCAAATCTTTCTGTCATACTCATTCTTCATCTTCCTTACTGTGAGTGATTCATTTCATGTTGAAGAAGTTCACACAAGAGGATAGTTCTCCTTACAACTGGAATCAGAGCCTAGTGGTGGCTAATCGAGAACATCGAGGGTTTCGGCGAAGCTCGATTGAAAGCAAAAGGTATGGCAGATGATAAAATCAGTATCGACGGGGGTAGGATTTCAGATGGTGGAAACTTCAAATCGAGGACTATCTCTATCAAAAAAATCTCTATCTACCACTTGACGGTTGGAAACCTAAGATGGAAGAAGAGGATCCAAAAGCATAATCTGAATGGAAAGTTCTTCATCGAAATTCACTAGGTGCGATTCGTTTAGGATTAATGAAGAAAACAGGGTACCACATAGCTAAAGCAAAGACTGCAAAAGAAGCTATGGATATTCTTTCGAATATTTATGAGAAGCCATCTACATCAAATCAGGTCTTCCTGTTGAAGAAGTTGGTTGACATGAAGCTATCTGACAGGGGGTCTGTAGCAAAGCATATTAACAACTTTACACAGGTCACGAATCAGCTGGAATTCGCAGGCATAAAGTTGGATAAAAAGCTTTAGGCTTTACTGTTTTTGTATTCCCTTCCAAAAAGCTATGACACGGTAATGCAAGATATTTCAAGCACCACAAAGGATGACTTGACTTTGGATGATGTTGTGAGTCACATCATGGATGAAGAGAAGCGAAGGAAAGCTTCAGGAGGAGATGATTCTTCAGCATCCACATCTTCTACGGCATTGGCTGTGGAGAACCATGGACGAAGCAAGAGCAGAGGAAAATTGAACAGGCACGGAAGATCACTGTTAAGAGGAAAGAGATCGGAAGCAAAAGATGAGTGTTGGTATTGCCACAAAACCGGACACCGTAGGTTTCAATATGAAGCCTGCAAGATGAGAATCAAGGAGCAAATGTGGTCAGTGATGAACCCCTGCTAGAAAACTTATGCTTATCTGCAGGGTTTGACTCGACGTTAGACAAGTGGTTTATCGACTCCGGTGCTTCTTTCCACTGCACCTTACAGAGAGAACGATTTGCTGATTATGTCAGTGGAGATTTTGGACAAGTGGTCCTGGGAAACGGACACACATGTCCGATTGTCGAAAAAGGGACTGTGATTGTGAATGTCTCAAGTGGAGGACACCTAGCCTTGCGTGAAACAAGACACATACAAAAATTGAAGAAAAACCTCATCTCAACTAGTAAATTTGACCAAAAAGGTCTGGTAACAACCTTTAGATACGGAGAGTGGAAGATAACCTCGGGAGTAAGAGTAGTAGCAAAGGGAAAGCGCATAGGTACACTTTACCTTCTCCAGGGAGACAATATCAGTGATATGGTTGCAGTTACAGTAGCTACATGAAATCTATCTACTCTTTGGCATCATCAGTTGGAACATCTTAGTGAAAAGGGTGTAAAGCAGTTACACTCAAGAAAGCTACTTCTAGGATTGCAAAAGGTTGAGCTAGATTTTTGTGAGAGCTGCATCTATGGAAAATAGAAGGCAGTCAGTTTTCAGTTGAATGGTCGACAAAATAAAAGTCAAAAGCTAGAGTTAATTCACACTAATGTATGGGGACCAGCTCAAGAGCTCTTTTATGGTGGTAAGAGATATTTTGTTACATTCATTGATGATGCAACAAAGAAGACTTGGGTCTATGCTCTCAAAGAAAAGTCAGAAGTCTTTGGGGTGTTCAAAATGTGGAAAACCATGGTAGAAAAGGAAACAGGCCATCAAATTAAATGTCTGAAGTCAGACAATGGTGGTGAATACACAAGCAAGGAATTTGCAAAATACTTGTGTCAGCAAGGCATACATGGGTTGAAGACTGTGAATAGAGCTCCTCAGGAGAATGGTGTTGATGAAAGAATGAACAGGACCATTCTAGAATGTGCGAGATGCATGAGACTACATGCGGGTCTTCCACTACCCTTGTGGGCTGCTGTAGTTGATATAGTTGTTTACCTTATCAACAGAAGCCCAACTGGTGTGTTGGATGGAGAAATACCACAAGAGAGATGGTTTTGAAAAAGGGTAATAAATTATTCCTATCTTAAGGTCTTTGGTTGCATTGCATATGCTTTGATTGACAGGGAGGACAAGAAGAAGCTTGATGCTAAGTCCCAAAAGTGCATCTTTATCGGATATGGTGGCAATGAGTATGGTTACAGACTTTGGGATTACGAGAATAACAATGTCATTTGTAGCCAGAATGTGATATTCAATGAAGAAAAAAGATGTACAAGGATCGTCAGACAGAGCATGGAGAAGCCAAAGAATCAAAATATGTTGAGTTAGATATGGTGCCCGTGAAGAGGACTCCAGCAAATCAGAGTGCATATGAAGAAGAGGTTCAAGATGAACCTACTATTAGTGAGGAGCCAGTTCAAGAGGAACACAATGACTCAGAGCAGACCAACAACTTTGAAGAACTTGTTTTGAGGAGGTCCACACGTGTGAGAAAGCAGAAAGAAATATTTGATCCATCATCAAATACTGTTCTTAGCTATGTCCTGTACACAAATTCGGGAGAACTGGAGACCTATGATGAGGCAAAGAAAGATACATCTCACTTGCAGTGGGAGCGTGCCATGAAAAATGAGATGAGCTCATTACTTTAGAACAAGACCTGGGAGTTGACCAAGTTGCCAGCAGGAAAAAGGGCCTTATTAAACAAATGGGTGTATAGGATTAAGAATGAAGCTAATGGGAGTATCAGATATAAGGCCAGACTTGTAGTCAAAGGTTTTTCTCAAAAGGAAGGGATTGACTACTCTGAAATTGTAGTGAAGATGCCATCGATAAGAGTCTTGCAAAGCATTATTTCAGTGGAGGACCTTCATCTTGAGCTATTAGACGTAAAAACAGCGTTTTTACATGGTGACTTAGATGAAGAACGGTATATGGCACAACCTGAAGGTTTTGAGGTCAAAGGTAAGGAGCACATGGTATGTCACTTGAAGAAAAGTTTGTATGGCTTGAAACAAGCTCCATGACAATGGAACTTGAAGTTTGATGGTTTCATGGAAAAAAAAAAAAGGATTTGCACACTGTGAGTCTGATCATTGTGTTTATCTTCGCAAGTATAGTGATGGTGATATTGTATATCTCTCTTTGTATGTGGATGACATGTTGGTGGCTAGTTCAAATATGAAGAGAATTGCTGAAGTGAAGGAGATGCTAGCATCACAGTTTGCTATGAAAGACTTGGGAGAGGCCAAGAATATTTTAGGCATGAAAATCATCAGTTACAGCAAAAACAAGAAGTGATGGCTGTCACAAGAAGACTATGTGCACAAGGTGTTGAAGAGATTCAACATGGACAAGGCAAAACCAGTTGCAACCCCTCTAGCGAGTCACTTCAAACTTTCCAAGGACATGTGTCCGAGCACTCAAGCTTTGAAAGATGAGATGGCAGTAGTTCCATAAGCATCAGCAGTGGGAAGTTTGATGTATGCCATGGTGAGCAAAAGACTAGACATTGCACAGGCAGTGGGAGTAGTGAGTTGATACTTGCAAAACCCTGGCAAAGAGCATTGGAATGCAATGAAATGGATATTAAGATATCTGGCAGGTACATAAAATTACTCTCTTTGCTATGGTAACACATCCCTAGAATTGGAAGGCTTTGTGGATGCAGATCACTCTGGTGATTGAGACAGTGGCAAAAGTACCACGGAATATGTCTTTACAGTTGTAGGTACAGTAGTGAGTTGGGTATCTCAGCTGCAGAAGGTGGTGGGGCCTTTGACGACAGAAGTAGAGTATGTGGCGATCATAGAAGCTTCCAAGGAAATCATGTGGTTACAAGAGTACATGGAGGAGCTACATCGAAAGCAACCAATCAGTACATTGTGGAGTGATAGTCAAAGTGCAATATACTTAGCTAAGAATGCAGTGTATCACTCAAGAAAGAGACATATCAAGAAGCGTTCATCAAGTCAGCTTTGAAGGATACTGAGTTGAAGCTACAAAAGATTGATGGCTCAAAGGACCCTATTGACATGTTGACCAAGGTAGTAGACAGAGAAAAACATGTTTTCTGTACTACCACCATTGGTGTTACTCCATGTTAATTGATGAGGAGTATTGCAGAGGCACAAGTTGTTTGGTGCAAACATGTTGTTTTCTATTGCAAAGTTTCTTGGTGCATCAGGTATATTTATCTTCAAGTGGGGGATTGTTGGCGGGTGAAGCCAAATATACTGCAAATAGAATTCGAGACTCAAGAAATGGAATTCGAGACTCGGTAGAAGGAATTCGAGACTCGAGAAGGATTCAAGATGGAGAGAAGAGAATTCAAGAAACGGGATTCGAGACGTGGGATTCGAGATTCGAGACTCGAGAGAGGGAATTCAAGACAGAAGAAAATATATATAAATAAAATTCCGCTATGAGAAACAGAGAATAGAAGAGTGAGAGGCGGGAAAAGTGTAGAGAGGAGAAAGGAGAAGAAAAATCGAAGGTTTGATTTTTCAGTGAGAGTTCTCACTCCTTTTGTACTCTGATCTTGAGAGAAGATCATTTTTGTACCTAAACTCTTCTGTCTAGTGAAAATTTACAGAGTGCCTCTACACATAGACGTCGCCTTGGTTGGATGAACTTCGAAAACAAATCTTTCTGTCATACTTGTTCTTTGTCTTCCTTACTTTGAGTGATTCATTGCATGTTGAAGAAGTTTGCAAAGGAGTATAGTACTCCTTACAGCTATCTGTCAACGAGCCTCTGCTTCGGAGATTGTGGTTGAGTTGTCCTTTTCATTATCAAAGAATTTACACAAAATTAATCCATGGCCATGAACACAAGTAAATCTATGCATTGACCCTACAGCACGAAAAATTGATGCTTTTTTAATCATGTTTCATATATCTTTACTTTCTGTTGCTCCACCAGAAATGAGGCGGCTATCAGTCAACGAGCCTCTGCTTCGGAGATTATGGTTGAGTTGTCCTTTTCATTATCAAAGAATTTACACTAAAATTAATCCATGGCCATGAACAGAAGTAAATCTATGCATTGACCCTACAGCACGAAAGATTGATGCTTCTTTAATCATGTTTCATATATCTTTACTTTCTGCTAGTATCTCTAGTGGAATATGCCCTTAACAATTCCTGTCGACAACCCCGGTTCCTGAGAATTTAGAGAGGATTACAGCTTCATCTTTTTGGTTCACCGATCATGAGTTGGAACAGAGGTCATCATGGTGAGCCAACATGGCCGGAATTGCTAGGCAGCAACCACTGGGAAGGCCTACTCGAGCCATTGAACGACAGCCTCCGTCGTTTAATTCTCAGATGTGGGGATTTTTGTCAAGCAACTTATGATGCTTTCAACAATGATCAGAACTCAAAGTTCTGCGGAAGTAGCAGATATGGGAAGAACTCGTTCTTTCAGAAAGTCAAGCTGGAATATGGATCGGACTACCAAGTGTCTGGATTCCTCTATGCCACAGCTAGAGTTGGAGCCCACAAGGCCCTCTTTCTCCATTCCTTGTCACGAGAATCCTGGGATCGGGAGTCCAATTGGATTGGTTACATTGCTGTTACCACAGATGAAGTCAGCCAAGCTTTAGGACGACGAGAAATCTATGTTGCCTTTCGTGGAACAACGAGGAACTACGAGTGGATTAATGTGTTTGGGGCGGCAATGAAGTCTGCAGAGCCACTCTTGAGGCCCAAAACTTGGAAAAAGAATGAAGATGGAAGCTTTATTAGCAGTGACGACAGCGATGATGATGAGGAAATGCCAAAGGTTATGCAAGGTTGGCTCAAGATTTATACTTCCTCCGATCCCAATTCCCCTTTCACGAAACTGAGTTCAAGATCACAGCTTTGGGCGAAGATTGACGAGTTAAGAAACTTGTATCGAGGTGAGGATTTGAGCATCACATTTACAGGGCACAGTCTTGGTGCGAGCCTATCAATTCTAGCTGCTGTTGATCTGGTTGAAAATGGGATTCAAGATATCCCAACATCTGCAATTGTATTCGGCAGCCCACAAGTGGGAAACAATGCCTTCCAAGTGAGACTGAAGAAATTTCAGAATCTCAGAATCTTGCATGTCAAGAACGAAATTGACCTCATCCCACATTACCTAAGCCAT
This sequence comes from Parsonsia alboflavescens, assembly GCA_028571225.1. Classification (NCBI taxonomy): domain Eukaryota; kingdom Viridiplantae; phylum Streptophyta; class Magnoliopsida; order Gentianales; family Apocynaceae; genus Parsonsia; species Parsonsia alboflavescens. The sequence continues at coordinate 3,225 of JAOXNR010052294.1, read as the reverse complement.
TTTCTTGGCTACCGTCATTCAGGGACCGAGCTAGAAATCAATACCAGGAAATCACCATTCTTGAAAGATTCAAAGAATCCCAGTGACTGGCACAATTTGCAGGCAATGTTACATGTCGTGGCGGGTTGGAATGGGCATCACCGAGATTTTGAACTGAAAGTTAAAAGAAGTCTAGCTTTGGTGAACAAATCATGTGGTTTTTTGAAAGATGAATGCCTGATTCCAGAGAGTTGGTGGGTTGAGAAGAACAAAGGAATGGTACTCGATGGAGATGGAGAATGGGTTCCTACAACTCCTGCAGACGAGGACCTACCAGTCCCCGAACATTGATTTTAAAACTCTCTTTTTCAGTTTTGCTGTACATTTGTTTCAACATGATGCTTTTGTTTTGTTGATTGATCCAGAAATGATGATTTTCAACTTTAACTTTTTTGGTTGGTGTGGCTGTGGTGTATTTGATTTACTTGAAGTATTTTTTTCTATTTACCACTTTTTTTCTCTAAGAAAAGAAAGGAATCGACATTCCATTCCCATAAGGTATTTCTAACTTGTGCTTTCAGTGAATATAAAACAGGATTCAAACTTTGGCACTAAACGTAGGAATTATGAAGACCATATATATCAGCTACAGTATTAATTATTCCTATACCCTCTGTGATAGAGTATTTCTCTTTGGGGTTGACTTTAAAATTGATCCCCTTTCACATGCATGGAATTCCTTTGTACCCCATTACCATTTGGCATCTTCATAATGGATGGTTGAAATGAGTATGATCTGAATAATCCGACCTAAATGGATTCAAATGCCTATCCAAATATTCAAAGATCCGAATTGCTGCTAAGAGGAAAGGTGGGCAGGGACCTCCTTTCCACCTCCCTTACAGGTCACCAACCTTCAATGAGATTAGAAGAGATCTCACCAAACCGCGACCTTCAACCCACTGAATTCCGATCTATTTCATGCACCTTTTATGTCACTGACTTAATATCTATGACTTTTTATACACACTATAAATCTTAAAATTACTTATCATGACCTTTTAAAGAGGTTCATTGAGAACTTTGAAGTTCATTGAAAGGTCGCGAAATTGATTTGAAAGTTGTTAATGAACTCGTAGCTTTTACGCTAGAGATGTGCATGGTAGGGTATCCAAACTTACGGAAGTAGACGATTTTAGGAGCAATTTGAGGGAAATGATCTCACAATTATCCTAATTACTTACTTTCACATAATTGAGATTCACTCCAATAAGGTAACTCATTATTTGGTATACATTATCAAATCACACACATTATTCTGGAACAGGTGGATCCAATTCAATCAAAAACTTTCTCACGAAATACTGACTTAGGTATCAGAGTTCTCCTTAGGGCGACAGCCCACCCCATTGATCTAATTTTTCCCTTTTGGTTGTGATTTCAGGCACCATCACTGTTCAAGATGACCAGGAAATCATTTTCGAGCTCTATCACTTCTGGCGCCATCTTTGAGAAGGACATTCTAAGCCTAGTTTTTCTTCCATACAAACAAAGAGAAAAAAAAAAAAGGAAGAATTTTGATGGCTCGATCACAACCAACGCATTTGCAACCACCACGCCGTGGTAGACCATTAGGAAGAACACAGTTACGCACTGGAGAAGCAATGCCTGAAGACCCAGTCCCAAGGGAAGGTAACAATAGCGTGGGATCAATCGACCAACAAGAACTGCAGAGACCATCCGAGTCCATTCCATCCCGGAGAGTCTAGCGGGCCATCCACTTGAGCAAGGAAGGGGAGGACAGAGACATCCAAATCAAAATGACAACATCAATATCCCCAAACCATAGAGATCAAGGGAAAGTCTGGTGTCTGTTTCGGCTAATCTCTTTGAACCCACTTTTTTTTTAATAAACTTGTGATTTATTGGAGATTTAGATAACTTTAAATCTCCTAATATATAATAAATAAATACCTAATCAAAGCCATAAGAGATGGTATTTACAATAATTACGTACCAGCGGCAACATGGGACAATTTCTTGCCATACAAGTTAATTAAAGGTTCCATAACAACTACATTGTTTCCAAACCTAACTAAATCCAATCAGAGGATAAAACTACCGAAAGGAATTATATTAATACAGCCATACTGTACGACGTCACACAACGTTATGTGCCCCAAGAATACGACTTTGTTTTGTTCAAAAAAAAAAAAAAAGAGAGAGTCGCAACAACTAGCAAAGTCAACCCTATCAAATTCACTCAACAGTGCCGCACCAACCCCAAATCCCCAAATCCAACCATCACTTCAGATTTGGAACCGAAGGATAAAAAAAGGAAAAAAGAAGGAGAGCAGATCTGCCACTACCATCATCACACCACAAACACCCAAACCAAAACCCCCAAGCCACTGGCAAGCAAATTCAAAGCAGAGCACCGGCAACACTAAAGAGCAAGCAAATCCAAAGCACAACACCGTGACACCTTCGAAGAAGAGAAGGAAAGAGAAGGAGAGAGAGAATCGTGGAGAAGAGAAGGAAAGAGAACGAGAGAGAAGAAGTCTTCGAAATTTGCCCTCAAAAACCTTTTTTTTTAATTAAAAAAAATCCAAAAGAAATGATGTCGTTTTGACGATTCGCACACCGGTGCAAATCTGAGAAAATCTCTATATTAACCAGTCATATATTTGGTCTTGTTCGATAACTGCTCTGGCAAACCAAATTCGTTACCCACTAAGAAAACTTTCGAGCTCCACATATATCGATTTCCTCGCGGAAGTTGAGTATCAATGTAATTTCAAAATCTTTAATTTACAGAAGCAATATTCTTAAATTAATTATTTAATTCTCGGTCTTTTTTAAAGATTAAATGTTTTATTCTAAAAGTAAATACACTTATCTATTACCTCTTTAATTTAAACCTCATCTCTCCCAATAAGAATGATACTCCCTCCATCACAAATATAAGTAACTAGCTGCTATTTTTAAAAAATTAAGATAATATTTTTTTTCCTTAAATGTTCCTATTTATTTATATGTTAATCAAATTAATAATGAGAAAATAAAATAATAAGGATAATATAGAAAAAATACGTTTAAATACCTAATTAATTAAGGATAATAATCATATAATTCTTTAATTTGTTGGTAATCGGTTGATGTGCCTGCCGCCACAGAATTAAGAACTGTTCACCAGGAAAAATTAAAATTAAAAGATGATTAAACATGAAATTTCTTGGTAATTAT
>JAOXNR010052293.1:0-17043 GCA_028571225.1 Parsonsia alboflavescens | reverse complement strand
CTGAAGTTGTGAACAGATCTTTGGGCAATATGCTGCGAGCTCAAATCAAGACTTACGGCACTTGGGATTCTCTCCTTTCCAAGATTGAGTTTGAATTTAATTGTTCAGTCAACAGATCTACTCAATACTCTCCTTTTCAGATTGTGTATGGTAGGAATCCTAGGAGTCCGATCGACTTAGCACTGCCCACTGATGGGACGGCTTCTAAGAATGTGGAGGAGCTCATTGTGGATTTGCAGGCCGTCCACGCTGCGGTAAAGTCCAACTTGGAGTGCAGTTATGCACGTTATAAAGAAGAGGCGGACCTGACTCGACAACATGTTCAATTTGAGGTAGGAGATCTCGTGTGGGTGACATTGACCAAGGAGCGATTTCCTTTGGGTACCTATCACAAACTAAAAGATCGGAAGATCTGCCTCTGTCAAGTTTTGGAGAAGCTGGGAACGAATGCCTATCGGCTAGAGCTTCCGGACGATCTCTGCATTTCCAATGTTTTCAACGTACAATATCTGTCCCGTTTTCATGGGGACAATCCGAGTTTGAGGACAAACTCTTCTGAAGAGGGGGAGCCATTGACGTAAAAACGGAAAGATATGGTGGAGAAAATTATAGAACCTCAACTGTAATCAACTTTACTCGAAAGCTTTATTACGGAAAAGAGAGAATCAAGAATAAAATGACAATATTCTTGAGATACTATGATAATCGAATTAATTGATGAAAACTCAAATCTTCAATAAAAAAAACCAAGTCTCCAAAACCAAATAGAAATCGGCTTTTAATAAACCCTAAATCAAAAATTGAAAAATTACTAAAAGACCCCTAAAGTTTTTAAAAGGCCCAAAAGTCCACGCAGATGACCCCGGATGGCTAAAAAAGGGCCTTAATCATAGCATAGCAATGTATAATACTCCTTGGATAGCCCCGGATAGACCCGTCAAATTTGAGCCCATTCTGACGCTCTCGAAACTTTTTAGTTCTTACGTTTCGACCCTAGAAACTTTTATGAACTTCTCCGAATCATCTCCGATTGCCTTGAAACTTCTCCTGCAGCCTCTTGGACCTACGTGGGCCCTCCTGGATATCTTCCTGGGCCAGCTCTGCGTCAGATCCACAGACCCCGACACATTCTCTTACCATGTTTAGCGTAAAGGATGTTGGATCGCTGGAGCAGGATGATGTCCTCAGGCTTGCTTATGGCATCATTGTCGAATACTGGATTTTGACATGTGAGTCCTCTGCAGTCATTCCATATTACGTGTGGTCCATTTTCGAGGAATTGCCGATGGCTAAGGTATTGCCTTGGGGCACCATGGGATGGAGCATGACACAACATTGCCTCCAGCACGCCGTTGATGATGGATCTGAGGGGACGAAGAGGCATTTATATGGTAATGCCTGGGTGATACTAGTATGACTTCAAATCTACCATTTTTGTAAATTCTTATGATTTATATTCACATTTTGATCTTGTATTGATATTTTTTCTATCAATTCAGTGGTGGATGTATGCCCACTTCCTGTCCTTACCCCCGTATTTGTGCTCTGCTGCTCCTCTCGGAGCTTCTAGACCTGATGCTACATGGCACCCGAGGTGCCTTCTTTTCCGGAGGCCGATTTGCTCCAGTTCCAAAGTCCAGTGGCATGGACTATTAGATAGTGTAATCAATCCACCTTACCATTTGTATATATTTTTTCTTTTACTTTTTAAAATAAGATGTTCATTAAACTAAATTACGACTTACACAGGTATCTACTTCATCACCATACATTGAGCCAGATGAGCAAAAGCTGCAGATGCCTTATTGGACTGATTTTGACAACCTCTTGTATATTCCACCTGTTTGTTGGGGGGCTTCGAAGCCCAACTCATTCTGGCAGGTCATCCAATAGTACTCACCTCCCTGTGCTATTATAGAGGTTGGTCTAATGATAGTTGAATTAGTAAATTGTAAATTAAATAGAGATGATTTATTGTGTCTAATGTTTTATACCTGTTTTATTTTAGTCACTTACAACGAGAGCTGGGGATGTCGAGATCCCAGGGGATGAGGAGGAGCATTCCGAGGACCGATGTCCATCCCCTGTGAGATTGGAGGGTCACGGGGGGGAGGAGGACTACCACCAGGTATGTACCTCTTCATGTTTGTTAAAATCAAGCATTCTATTCAAAATGTATATTTATTCTAAATTATGTTTAAAATTATAGTATGCTCTCGAGAGCGTTGAGAGGCTTAGTCTTCCTACTCCTATCGGTGACAACATGATGGCCTAGCTCAGGACTCTATTGGTAGAGTTTGAGGAGCGGGTCCATGTCCGAATTGCCGAGCATATCGATGCCTGTTTTGTGGAGCTGCATCAATGGGTGAGTGGACAGTTGGAGCAGCAGGAGCTGGTGGCCCTGGCTCGGCACACGGTTGTATTTCATTGACTGGATGAGCTAGAGCATCGATAGAGCCTGTGGCAACATTGTTTACATCAGGTTAGTATATGCTGTACAGTTTATATTAGTTAGCTATTGGCATGATTCTAATTGTATTGATTTTCCTTGAAACTAGCAGGAGCAGTTGAAGGGGTCGAGGCTTGACGTAGATCTGTCAGCTCCGTCTGTGGTCGACTCTACCCCCTAGGTTAGTTCTATCTTAGTAGTAGTTCTATCTTAGTAATAGATAATATTTAGGTAATTTTTCGTAATTACATAAATATACCCAAATTGAAATGGGTATTCTAATTTTTTCAATTTGGGTATATTCCACAAATGACAGAAAAAATTAGAATACCCATTTCAATTTGGGTATATTTACGTAATTATGAAAATTTACCTAAATATTATCTATTACTAAAATAGAACTATTTTTTATGCCTAACAGCTGGAGGATGATGTCTATGAGAGGGAGGTGGCAGACCCACATGCTCCAGTCGAGGTCTGGACTACTGAATAGGTTAGTTTAAACATCTCTCTATTTTTTAATATTTCATACGTGAACCTATTTTTATAGTTAGTTAATTTATTTTAAATAACAGGCGGGAGGGATGCCAATGAGATTGAGGCTTCACCCGTTCGACCTAGTTCTGTTGTACCAGACCCTGTTGTTCAGATGAGACACGACATATTTAGCTAAGTTAATTAGTATTTTTTTAATTTCATATTTATATGTCTTGTTTAGGTGTCATTTAAATTTAATGTTTTTACGTTCTAATCATTTGAATTAAAATTATGTCTGGAGAGAGGATGAGCTGTTCGGACCAAGGTCTAGGCAGCAAGCTCCATGTCACCTTTCACGGACCCCTCTCACCATATACATTCTTGGCCTCCAAAAAGGAAGCCTAAAACTTTTGTGAAAGGCAAAGACGCAAGTTCGGTAGGATTGCCAGGGGAGGGCTCCGTGGTATTTCTAGTGGACACTACCGGTACTTGGAGCTGGTTGGATATTGTCTACTCTTCGGGGGAATCAAAGACTTATTTACATAATTCTGTTTATTCAATAAAGCGTTCGTTCTATAATTAAGTTACTGTGTCTTTTTTAGTATGTTAGAGTTATTAATTATATTTTTCTAACAATTGTGATTTTTATGTGGCAGTTGCTCAACGAGGGGGAATCCTCTCATTTGACGGGACCTTTTTGAGGACAGTTCGAGATTGCACACTGGAGATGGAGGACCCTTATGTCGATCAGTTCATTAGAGGGCTTTTATTGGTAGCCAAAGCATATCCAGCTGATTTCCCTATAGCGTAGAGGTTCTTTCCTCCCCAATTGTTTATCATAATTTCCTTCCCCCCCAATTTCCTTACTGTAGAAGAAGAAGAAGAAATATGGAAGAGAAAAATAAAAAAACATGTGGTCGGATAAGTGAAAATATTGCAAAGCAGTAAGAATACAAAAATCGATTATAAGTCATGAATCGTCTCAACACCAACATCGCTTTCAATAACGTCCACACTCTCATGGGTGAGACTTACATTAACATTAACAAACACTTCCTCTTCAACTGCACCTCCAACGTTTGTCCAGAAATCTAAGATTGTTGGGTAGATCTCCTAGTAGATAGGTGCCCTTCTTAAGCATCATCATTCGATAATGGAACCTCTACTTCGGGTGGTGGGGCTTCTGCGGTTGCTTTCAAACAAGTTGTCCAATTGTGTCCTTTTCTTTTGCATATCTCCAGCGAAATTGTTCACTTCGAGAGAGGAATCGACCTTCTTGTGGCCTTCCACCTCCCTTCTTGCAAATGATGCATTTACACCCATATCTTCCAAACCTGCAATTCTATTCAATGTTGAAGACAACGGAACAGGATGCATCAAAGGTGCATATGTCTTCCTCAATATTTCTATGTCAAATGAATTTCCACGGCACAGAGAATAGTAGTGACCCCCAATTTCTCTATAAAGAATTAAAGACGAGAAAAAACAAATTGGGATTATGATTTTAACTCTATTTTCGAAACAATAGAGAAGGTTCAGAAGGTCTATTTGGCCACCCGTAAGGTCGGTTCGGCTGTCTAGAACGTCTGTTTAAATTAAGTGAAGGTTTTCAATACCTGGCAACAACGATGGCATGTTTACAAGGAATTCCTTCTACATCCCATCTCCGACATCCTCAAGTCCTCCGAATCATATCAACAACAACATTTGCTTCTCATGTGGGATTACTGACGACATACTCCCCCCTTAACTTCAATGGATGTAGTACGCAGCCTTTGTTGGTCAACCAAAATAGAAAAAAGAAAAAATGTATACTAAAAAGATAAAAAGAAAATCATATCTACGTTTATATTAGTAGGCTGCGTAATATATTTAATATAAAATCGAACAAATAATCGAACAAATATATTAAATCTCTGATAGAGTAACACTAAAAAGAAAAAAAATGTATCATATAACAAAAGTTGTCAAAATTATTATATAAACATGTTTTCAACATATCTACCTATATATTTAATTGAAATGTGCCACGATCAAACTTTGTCATCTACTCCCTCCGTTTTTAAATATAAGTTATTGTAATTAATTTTTTATCACTAATTATAAGTTGTTGTTGTTGATTAATTAAGTATTTGAAGGTGTTTTTCCTATATTATCTCTCTGATGATATATTGAAATAGTGTTTAGATTTTTTTGAGAAGATGATTAGAGAGCATTTTAGGAAAAAAACCCTTAATTTTTACAAAATGACGACTGATAACTTTTATTTTGTGATAGAAGGAGTATTTTTTTCTTCTAATATTATTTTTAATATAGTTTCTTTTTTCCCCCCTTCAGTTGTTTTCTTTATTAAATCTTTTATCGATTAGTGTAAATTTATCCAATTTTGTAATTGAAGTGTAATATATAGTATTTTGTCATATGGGAAAAAATATATAATTAATGGGGCTCAAAATATGAACACCGAGTCACCCCAAAATCGTGATGATGTCAATCGACTGCAACCTAAGAAGAAAGAAGGGACTAGTCATCGGAGGTGGTTGTGCTCGGGGAAGAGCTCTGATGTCTAAGTCAGTATTCCGAGAGTAATTATGAGTAATCAGTTCTCAGAGAAACTGTCTCTTGTGTGGCTTATCCAACCTATTGGTAGACTGTGTTTGATTTTATTATTTAAAAGGGAGATCAGTTACCTCCTTAATTTGGGCTTTGTTATTACGTGACAGTAGTTAGTTAGGATAGTTATGGGATTGTGGAATCCCACCAATTGCTTTTGAAATCGTGGAGTTTCCTTAGGTTGAGTTATCTTGCCATTCACGTCTCTATCGAGAGCTACGGGCTCGCTAACCAACCTTTGGACCAGCATCGCGACATGCCCGTGGATATCGAGGGTCTCAGCTATCTCTTTTGATAGGTCGCTTCGAGTGGTAGTAAGCTCATGGGAGTTGTTGGGAGTCATGCACAACTAGTTGTGGCATGGAAGATGTATGAGACGAGTTGGGAGTTACTAGGTCGTAGGCCGAGGTCTCGTGGTGCCTCTTTGATGCAATAAACAGGAACGAATAAAAGACTAAACAGGATAAAAAACTGGATATTTGTGAAATTTTGGTGAATGGCATTTTCCTTGATAGCTCACTGGAATTCTGCCTCTGCATTCTTTAAGTTGAATGGCATTTTGGTGTAGTAGTATGTCCCAGCCTCTATGATGAACAAGATCTTTTCCATGTCTTCAATAGCCATCGAGATTTGGTGGTATCCCTTGTAAGCGTCCAGAAAGCATAACCACTGGTACCCAGCTGTAGAATCCACTATCTGATCTATGCTTGGAAGTGGATATGAGTCTTTATGGCAAAATTTATTAAGTGTGGTGAAGTCCACACACATCCTCCATGTCCCTTCTTTCTTTGGGACTATAACTGGGTTAGCCAGCCATTCTAGGTATACTACTTCTTTCAGAATCCCTGCATTGAGAAGAGCCTAGACTTCTCAAGCTATGAACTCATTGCGCCTAGAGGCGAAGGTCCTTTTCTTCTGTTTCATTGCCTTAACTCCTGGCTTGAGCCTGACCTTATGCTCAGAAGTTTTCTATCCACTCTTTCAAGGTCGCTAGGCAAAGACCTTCAGATATTGTTGAAGGGAATCAACGAGTTTCCTTTTGACCTTGGGAGGCAACGACTCTCCAATTTTGATTCCTTTCTCAGGGAATTTCGAGTTGAGGAAAACTTTCTCTCCTCTACCAACTGCCTGAATTCAGAGATTGTCATCCTCTTTCCGGAGGTCAATGCATTCCTCCTTCTCGATCTCTGGTGAGCTTTCCTTATCACCTTCAGTAAGGTAACCTTCTATAGCAAGTTGTCTGTCCCCCTCTAGGACTATCCAAGTGTCTCCGACTTGGATTTCCATGCTGTAATTGAGCAGAGAAGTTTCTACTTTCATGTCCATGATCCCCTTCTGCCCTGGATGGCATTGTAGGTTCCAGGGGGGTCGACCACCATCCAGTCCATGATTTTAGTGACCTCTTTGTCATTTGCACGGACTGTCGTTGGGACTCAGAGGACCCCGTCAGCATAGGTTGTGGTGCCATTGAAGCTGGTCAGAGCTGTGTCTGACCTTATCAATAAACTTTTGTCTATGCCCATCTGGTCAAAGGCCTTCCGGTATAAGAGATCCACGGCACTTCCAGTGTCCACCAAAATTTTGCGGACTAGAGAATTTCGATCTGGAGGGACACCGTGAGAGGCTCTGAGTTTCAATCCGAGCTTGCCTCGACCTTGTCTCAAAAGCATTTATTTCTCGCACAGGAGGTTGCTGATTTTGAGGTGCTGTTGGTGGAGGATCAGCTGGTCTGAACTCTTGCAATTGGCCTTCCTTCACCAATCTCTCGTTCTCTCGCTTGAGGTTGAAGCAATCTTCGGTGAGATGACCATGGTCCTTGAGGTAGTGATAGAACTTAGCTGGGTCTCTTTTGGCCACAGGCCTTTTGAGAGGCCTGGGCAGCTTCAGAAGTCCTCTTTTCTCCATGACCACCAGAATTTCTACTTGTGACGTTTTGAGAGGGGTGGTCATGAGGTCGGGGATGGTCTTCCTTCTCTTGTCTGAGGTCCCTCCTTTTGATTGAGGGTCTTTTCAATCCCTCTTTGATTTTTGCCGGCTCCATGGATGTCCTTTGTTGTCTCTTTCAGTGGCTGAGGCAAAGCCAGGGATTTTCTTCTAGACCGCTATCTCCTGAACATTTATAAGTTTTTCAAGAAGCGTTTGTAGCTCTTTGATGGTTTTTAATGGCTCCTCGGCCAGCCTGAGGGCCACGCACCCCTCTTGCAAACCCTGTTCGAAGGTAGTGGTGTAAATGACATCATTTTTCTGCTCAATCTTGACTCCCTCGTCGTTGAAACGACCGTTGTAGCTTCGGGTGCTTTCTCTGACCTTCTGTTTGATGGTAAAGAGGTTATTGATATCCTTCTCGCACCTTGTGCTACTCTGATAGTTCTTCAGGAACAGCTCTTTAAGTTGTGTCCAGCTTGAGATGCTTGCCTTGGGGATGCCCTTGAACCAGGACTGGGCCTTTTTGGCCAATGTTGATCAGAAGGCTTTGCATTTGACGTGGTCAAGGTACTCGAACATCTCCTTATAGGAGACATACTTATCAATGTGCTGTTGAGGCTCCCCGATACCATCATATTTTGCCTCCAGGTGTGGGGCTTTCAATCTTGACAGCATTTGGGCAGTGCGGATGCTGTGGACAAACGACGAAGGCTCGGTAAGAACCACATTGCTCTGCAGCTCCTGATTGGCTAGGGAAGTTGCTCTTCTTAGTGGATTAGGAGCTACCCCTCGAGCTTTATCACCTGTCATTTCGATCAGGCTTTGTCGAGGTGGTATCCTGACTCCAAGAGGAGTTTGTAGCGAGCTCCCCTGCTCTTCAGGATCCTGTCTCTGATTCTGAGACATGGCTTCTTGGTTGAGCCTGTCTCTGAGGTTGTAATCTCTCCCATTGTTCAGGGTTTCCCTAAGGTCGGTCATGGGTTGTCTCTTGTCCGCTGGGACCTTTCTTGCTCTCGACCCATTTCATGAGGTTGAGTCATTCCTCGCTTTTGAGGGTGGAGGCTGGCTAGGCTACGCCTGGCCTCGAGGTGGCTGTGAACTTCTCCAGGAAGATTCCGGAGTGCACCCAGTGGACATATAGTCCTGTCCATCGAATACTCTCTCCAAGGCTACCACTATCCGTTCTAGGAGGTCCTCTGGAACCGTCATCTGTGTTCTCCCAGATCTCTATGGCTTGGGATTGTTGGTCGTAGACTGGGGATGCCCCTACTTGGGTGTCCCTTGTACAGATGCGGGGCTGATTGGGACCCTTTGGGATGGGCCTGATTATGTCGGCTGCTATTGATCCCGTTAAGTGATAGGCCCTGAAATATTGTTGTCAGCAGTCTGTGCCGGGGGTGGCATTTCTGGTACTCTTTCACCAGTGCACAGTTGCATTATGTGTGGCGGTCTGCCTCGGCATCGCGGTTGGACACGTGTAGGCTATGATTGATTCATCAAGCTTTTTTCTTTGTTTTTTGTGTATTGGAAAGAGATTAAGCTTTTTTGTTTCGATTTCCCACAGACGGTGCCAGAAGTGATGGGGCTCAAAATATGAACACCAGGTCACCCCAAAACTGTGATGACTTCAATCAACTACAACTTGAGAAGAAAGAAGAGATTAGTCACCGGAGGTGGGCTGGGCCTAGGGAAGAGCTCCGATGCCTAAGTTAGTATTTCGAGAGTAATTAGGAGTAATCAATTCTTAGAGAAACTGTCTCTTGTGTGGCTTATCCAACTTGTCTGTAGACTATGTTTGATTTTATTATTTAAAAGAGAGATCAGTTAAATCCTTAATCTTGGCTTTGCAATTACGCGACAGTAGGTAGTTAGTTGTGGGAATGTGGAATCTCGCCAACTGCTCTTGAAATCGTGAAGTTTCCCTGGGTTGAGTTATCTTGCCATTCACGTCTTTGTGGAGAGTTATGAGCTCGCTAACCAACCTCTAGACCAGCATTGCGACCTTCCCATGGATATCGAGGATCTCGTCTATCTCTTCTGGGAGGTCACTCCGAGTCGTAGTAGGTTCATGGAAGTTGTTAGGAGTTGCGCACATCTAGTCGTGGCATGAAAGATGTATGAAACTAGTTAAGAGTTACCAGGTCGTGGGTCGAGGTCTGGTGGTACCTCCCTCGAGCTCATTTTAGGAGGTCGGTGAGAGTAGGTCGCTATCCACCTATCCTCGTTGACTCCGTAAATCTGATTTTTAGGTATTGAAGGTTGAGGCCTCAGATCCATTTTTATTGACTTTAATCCTGGTCATGCCCGTTTCCATTGACTTGTCCAAGTCGTGCCCGTTTCTCCCATCAATACTATTTTATCATACAATAATATTTTATCATACCTTGATCTATATAATAAGAATCCGCATAAATAAAAAAAGGTAATTGATCTGAAAGTAATTTATTTTGTAAATTTCTTATCATCAATTAATTTATATTTCCCCCATTTTCATATATTTAGTGACTATAACTAATATAAACCCATCAAAAAAATTTTTTTATACTAATTCACATTAACTACAAGATATTAGATGTACAACCATTACCAATTCATATCTAAACAACATATAATATTCATAAGGTAACCCTTAACACTATAATACAAATCCTAGGGGGTTATTTGTGAATTTGGGCAAGGAAACACTAGCTACTATTACTACTTCTGAAAATGATCGTATACATTTTCATTTTGAGTTGTTTGAAAATAAATGCCTCATTTCTTGAATTAGTTAAAATTTTTCTTAAGAAATTAAAATTTGAAGTGTAGAATGAACTAAGTCAATATATTTTCTTAAAATTTGTGCAATTCAAAATGGTACGTTTAATTCCGGACGGAGAGAGTACCATTTAATGACACCACTGATTTCATTTGAACTCCCTTGAATTCAAGTTCCCACCGGAAATCTAACTAACTTATTGCCTGTACAAAATGTTCAGCCAACACCAGAAGAACAAAAGTAGATCATCAGCAAGTGATGTAATTTCTCTCTTTTCTCTTTCTCAATCAGGCAGGAGGGAAACAAAACTGCTGGTACCTACAGATTCTTCTGATATCATTGAATAGTCGTTAATTGTTATGCTGCCGGTGCTGTTGCTCCAAAGCATACTCTAGACTAGCCACCAATTGAAACATGGTAGGCCGTGTCTCCGCTCGAGTTTGGAGGCATCTTTCAATAGATTACACAAAAGTTTTCGAACTTTCTGATGAAACTTCTCCATTCAAATTAGAATCTAAAATCTCAACAAAATCTCCGGCTCTTATGCATTCATGGAAGAACTGTACAACAGTACGAGTCCCCTCTTCCCCTAGGACAATGGCAGGTCTCCTGGATAAAACAACCGACATTGCCACACCAAAGGAGTACACATCGCTTCCTTTTGTAGGCATATTGGTGATATAGTATGAAGGATCCAAATAAGCAGTAGTTCCAGCCACGATCTTGCTAACATGGCTCTCTGACTCCTACTTGTTTTGACAGTGAAAAATCTGTAATCTTGGCTACTAAATTTCCCCCCAATAGGATGTTTGAACACTTAACATTCCGATGTTTGATTCCACAACTGTCAAGTCCACGAGCAGCACCAATGCAGATTCTAAGCTTTTGTTCAAAAGTGAGAGGAGGGGTACTGCAGATCTTGCAGATATCCGCAAGTGTGACATTGGACAGGTGCTTGAAACAATGATCATTTCTTGGTCCTCATTGCAGTAGCCTATCAGAGAGACAAGATTCCTGTGCATGGTTTTGGTAAGTGCTACAATATCTCTGCAAAATTGAACGTGGGCATTCCTCGGTTGTGAGTAGAACTGCCTTATGGCAACAGTTTTCGAGACTTCAAAGATGTAACCTTTATATTCACTGTTGAATCCCTCAAGCCTGAGAAAATGGTTGAAGTTGTTTGTCACTTTTAGGATTTGAGACATTGTGAAGGAAGAAAAACGTTCATGAGCTACCGGGAATTCCCATGACAAGTCATGTTTCTTCAAGCTTTTTCTCTTCTTCCAAAATGATTCCCATGCCATATATATGCAATAAATTCTTCCTTGAGATTTGTACTCCACTTCTTGGTGGTGTCACAAAATTATAAATCCCTTCTGATCCAGTAATCCCTTCCGGTGGAATGGATGCGAGGCTTTCTTGATGTTCAGTAGTTGAGGAATGTTGAATGATTGAGTGTTTACAGTACCATAGCAAGGCTGACCAGATGTAGTTGCTTCTTCTGATTTACTACTAGAATACCTCGAGTTCAGTTGCTTCTCCATGGCATACTTACGGCATGTCACCAATTGAGACATTGTCGGCCTTTCCTTTGGTTGACTGTGCAGGCAGTTTTCAACACATTTGAAAAATTCTTTCACACTTTCTGTAGAAAATTTTCCCTTGTACTTGTGTCGACTATATCTTTGATATCTCCCTTTCTATTGGATTCTTGAAAGAGTTATAATAGATTCTAAGGTTCCCACATAAAAAAACAAACATTACATTTCCAAAGGCATATATACATCTGTTTTTTCTGTTGGTCTATGGGTCATAATATAGTCAGGTTCCAGAAAACCAGGAGTTCCTATCACTTTCGTGCTAACATAGCCACGTGATTCACCTACATTTCCCAGTTTGGACAAAACAAAATCTGAAATTTTAGCTACCAAATTCTTGTCCAACAGGATGCTCGAGTCCTTCACACCACGGTGTATAATTTCATCTTCAATACCAGTGTGAGTATAGTCGAGGCCTCGAGCAGCACCGATGCAGATTCTGAGCCTCTGCTCCCACGTGAGAGCTAATAAAATGCAACAAAAGAATCTGAGAGTAGTGAGAGAACGTGAGAGCTGATAAAATGCAACAAAAGAATCTGAGAGTAGTGAGAGAAATTTTCACTTTTCATTAGGTTGTAAAATGAATATACGAGATATATTTATACACAATGATGGGCATCTTCCTCTGGAAGATAAATAACTAACTAAACTGAGTTGTATTCTAGAAGTAAGTCCCCTTTCCTTCTGTATCCTTGAGTTTGACCGTTGGCTTGTTTTCTTGCACTTTAACAAGAGCAGTACCCTCCACCCCGTTTCTGCTAATCTTATAGAGGTTATCAGCAAGTGTGCCACAAGATATGTACTCAGAAACTAGGATCATTTCCTGGTATTGGTTGGAGTATCCTATTAGAGATACAAGATGCTAGTGCCTGATTTTGGTAAGTGTTTCAATTTCTGTCCAAAACTCAACAGCCCCCTGCTTGGAGTTTGACTTCAACCTCTTTACAGCAACAATCTCTGATCCTCCATGGATGAAACCTTTGTACACATTACCGAATCCCCCCTTTCAATGAGAAATGCATCACTAAAGTTCTGTGTTGCTGAAATGATCTCAGCAAGTGAGAAGCGATGGCAAGACTGTTCCCTTGAGGCTAATTGATTGTCTTTCTTTTCGTGGCAGGTAATTTCTTTGCCATTTTTCCTCAATCGAAAAACAATGAGATTCAGTAGAATGAGTATGACTGTAATACCTGTGGCAATTGCAATTTTCCTTTCAAATGCAAAGAGCAAATTTTGGAGGTTTAGCTTCCAAGACTTGTTTTACATATACATGGTTTCTACATGCAAGATTGTTATCAGGATTGCTCAACTTGAAGATCTCTAATCCGCGGAGAAGTCCAATTGCTAACTCATCTGACTGTAGGGCTATAAAGAGATCATACTGCTTGTCTTCTTCATCTCCCTTCACTATCACTACGTAGTCCTTGTATATTGGAATCTCATTTCTGAGGAAATCTGCCTTAGTCTCAGCAATCTGTTTGTCTATGAGGACATTAAGCTCCATTCGAGGAGGACTATCTTTCACCATGAGACCAAAATCAGAGAAATCAAGTCTAAACAAGTATCCAAAGCCTATATCCACTGGTATTTGCCAGGTAAATTTGTGCATTTTGTGTTTTTCTCCAATATTATCTGTTTGCCAAGATGTGTTGCAAATTCTGAACGGGGCAGTGAATTTATTATATACTCCTGCATTAGTCCCTTGTTCCAAAATATGATTCATAGGTTGAACGTTTGATTCTAGCAAATAATTAGCATCCTCAACCCACCTACGAAACATACCAAAATCTTCCATAGGTGAGATGGAGCTCCCTCTAATGTTTAACCTCTGAACCAATTCAAGTGCTGTGCTATTATCAATGTAATAGTATCAGTTAATCCGACCAACGACTCGGGCACCGGATTCACCATCAGGGGTGTAATAAAGACTAGTGGGCATTGAAATTATCTCAATGCCACTTACAAAAGCATAAATATTCCTGTTATTTGCACTCTGAGATGGAGAGAAGGTCAGATTGAAGAATTTGTTCTCTTGTACGTTCACACAAAATTCCTTAATAATATGCTTTAAGCCCATAGCATTGGCAGTAAGGAAAGTACTGAAGTTTCTCAGGAGAGAAAAAAGGACAGCTTTAACACTGAAAAAATATCGAAACATTTCGAAACCGAGGTAGGAAGATGGATAAAAATTGCTGGCGGATGAATTTCTGACCTGTGTTGACTTGAAATGTGTAACAGAATTGAGCTGCAGAAATTCTTGGGTCACATATGGAATCGGATCAGCAGTTAGAAATCTCTGATCGGCAACGGAACTTCTTGACTGAAGGATGGAAATAGCTGATCCTGAACCCACACCCTTGACGGCCATCGAGGGGCAGTCGAATTGCCATGCTAGCCGCAATTGATTGCAACACTTCCAATGTATTGGGCAAAAGTAGGATTCCAGAATGTAGGAAAATAGAGCAGTGACAGAAATGTTCATCTCTGTATTCTCACTTTCTTCAATTAGAAATGCAACATTGACAGCTAAATTAATCTTAAATTTTTTTTTTTCTCGTAAGTAATTTGTTTTGTAAACTTCATACCAATTAGTTTATATTATTTCATTTTTGTATACTCAATGGGTATAACTAAATACTCCATCAGTTCGGAATTAAAGTGTCATTTTGACTCGATCAAAATTTTCAGAGTTTTTATAATTTTTATAAAATTATTAATTTATCATCCTCATTAATAAAATTACAATTACGAACATTGTGTAGGTACACTTAAATCCGTCAAGATTTGTAAATTTAGTGACGAGACAACATTTTTGAGACATAAAGAGGTATACGGTGGTTTTGGTGAAATTGGTGGCCGCTTTTGATCGAACTTTCAATTTTGGACAAGAACCAATGTTTATACTAATTATGTTTGGGAAAAATCGTCATAGTCATACTTGAAGTTAGTGAAAGTAAACTGTAGTCATGAATGATTAATTTCTACCAATTGAATACCCATATTAGTTATGAGTTCCCAAAACACTTCTTCCGACCAATTTTAACATCACTTGCCTGGTACATGTATCCAATCTTCTAGTGTAAAATACTGCATTCATGATTTTTCTTTCTTCTTCTTCTTCCTCTTCTCCGATTCAATCTCCAGTGACCTCGCCAGCTCAATCTCGACCTAACCATTTTTTCATCCCTAAATCTTCTCTTCGTTCTCTCTTTGTTTCCCCAACTCCCTCTATCATTCTATCTTTATTGTCAAGTTACCTCTACCCCTCTTGTTTCTCTTAACCATAGCTTCAGATCTAAGCTATTCTCTGTTGGAACATTGTAGATTATAGTTTACCATGGCAGCAAAGCAAATAAGGTCACCACCTAGAGAAGAGATTAAAAGCCAAACCCAAATTCATACCTACGAAGACAAAATTATCACCTAAATGGCTTCCATAATAGATCCAAATTCCAGTAACAGAGCATCCAAACTTGAAATTTCCCAAATCCTTTATCCTATCCCTTATTTACCAGCCAAAAAATAATAGAGTCATTCGTATGAGGAGAAAGCTTTACCCAATGCTTCAATCCTTCCCTTCTAAAGCCAGTCACAATTTCTATAGTAGGATTATTTTCTGGCTTTCTGCCAATCTTTGACAATAGCAAATTCTTGATGATCCAAGACAGTCGTTTGATCGGCTTCAGCCCATTGATGGCCAGCCTTACTCATCGAATAATAGCCGCAAAGACATTATTGCTGCCACTGTTGTCGCTATCGGCCAACAACAATAGTGATGGAGCAGTTAAATATGAGGTGGAAGGATTTTGAATTGAGGAGATGCATGGCGATGTCACTGGTGAATCATAGGAAAGCGGGAAGAGAAGAAGAAACGATGAAAAAATATTAGAATTTTCAAAAAAAAAAAAAAAAGGGCATTGAGTTGACAATTTTGCCCTTGAATAATGGAGATATGTGCCAATCACGTGTTATTTTTATCGGATTTTGATGGGAAAATGGCCAGAAGTAGTGTTTTGGAGGTTTGTAATTAGTATGGATATTCAGAAGTTATTCATTCGTTATTACAATTTACTTTGGAGTTAACTTTATTCATGACTATAACGATTTTCCCATGTGATTGTCATGACATAAACTCTGTTTCATGTGATTGTTGGGTAAAGTCAAATGCACACTCTATTTCATGAATCTTCTGGACAAATATAATTTCATTTTCGTTTAGAGAAAAAAAAAACCCTTTATAAAGATGTGAAATTTCAAAAAATAAAACGAAATTGACTGTCCAAATACAGTCTTTTTTTTCCTAATAAATAAATGTATAGAGTCCATCTATAAGTGGGGGAAAAAAAAACACTCTGCTGTCCATTTGTCATCAAATGGAACATATAAATATAATGTCAATATGAATAAATTTGTATTATAAAAAATCTTGCACCCTATAGAAAAAAGAAAAAACTAATCTCTCAATTTAAATTTGAATGTCAATATTTTTATTTTGAATTATCAAAACTTAGGTGTTTATTTTCTTAATTGGTTAAAATTTTATTAATAAAATAATATTACAATATTCAAAATGAACTGTATTAAACTTTTTTGGATAATTTATTCTTAGAGGTTTTTATTTTGGCAGACATTAGGAAGGTCTGAGGTCTGAGAGATGGTTGCCTTGCTTCACATTAGCAACTAAGAGTCCTTAGCAAGAGAAAGAGGACAGCGCTGGAATGTAAGAGATTGGAAATGTTAAGAATATATTCCATTGCATAGTTTTGTCAGGATTGGAGTTACCATATCAGTGCTAATTTGTTACGCTGTGAGAACGATATACGGATGTATCAAAACAGGAAGACTTCAATACTGGTTCTATTTCCTTTATGATAATCTTATATTGAGATATATTGAACTAAAGATAACAACCCTATACAACAAACTCCACGTCAATAGTATGAATTTCAATTAAACCTCTACCCAGATTGCAACACCCTATTTTTTCTCTAAGTTTGTAGTTGTTCTTTTCTCAATGGCATCTCAAGGCTCTAGTATAGGATCTTCCTCTTCCGGTGGCTCTCTTCCACCCCGGCCGCTTGTATCAGAGAAATGGTGGCAAAAGGTTTTGGATCTGAGAGAGGCCAAGGTTCAGATTTTCTTCCACTGCCTATGATACTTACTAATGTTTCATACCACTTGATAACTATGGCCTCCGTCATGTTCGCTGGCCATCTCGGAGA
>JAOXNR010052292.1:0-49111 GCA_028571225.1 Parsonsia alboflavescens | reverse complement strand
TAGTGACAGCTTTTATGGATTTTGAGTTTGTGAAGGAATCACTTGTGAAAGAATATACTTGTGACTATGTGTTTGATATGTCAAGACAAGTCATACATGATGACGTTTATAAGCCTGATTATTCTTAGTTTGGTGGAAATGCTAGATTCATGCCTATGGATTCTATGTGTGAATTTTTGATAATTGATAGTCATGGGAAAAATTTGGAATCATATTCTTTTGAATTGAGATATTTGAATGACATTGGGATATACATGAATGAAATTTCAAAGTTTCTCTTGGGTGATCGATCATTGTGGATATTTGATGTTACCATCCTTGATTCAAACTTCTATCTTTGTGGTCTCATATGCTTATTCTTTGTTGATTCTATGTCATTGATTATCTTGTGTGAAATCTATTTCATTGTTAATGTGAGAAGAAAGTCCAAGCCTATTGAGAGTCATTGCTTGTTGAACATTTGTGAAGAAGCTTGTGAATTTCATGATACTATGCCTAGAGAAGGTACTTTACATGTTCTTGAGTATTCCAAGCATGATGATTTCTTTGATTTGTTGAAGCTTGAGAATCACTTGGGAGCATATTTGTTGAATTCTTGTCATGGGGCATATCAATATCATGATCAAATAATGATGAAATGTTTGTGATCTTTATTGGGTGGAATTGTATGATGTTATGGACTATGTTTTGTGACACCAATAGACATTTATGGAGATTTGTTAGAAATCCCCTGCTTTTTGAGAAGCTAATGATGTCCATCTTGATAATTTGAAGAGATTTAGCATATGTGAAGAGTATTCACTTATTCCTTTTATACATATGTTTAATGCTTTTGATGGATTAAATATCCATGCTATGTTAAGGGATTATGTTTTATTATGGTTTAATGCAAGATTTAGAGAACCTTTATATCATGGTTTATGGGGTTCATAGACCAATGAGATTTATGTCTTTTACTTTAAATGATAGAACCTTGTTTCTTTGTTGGTCTAAGTGGCTTGTATTCCTTGCCTATGATGTTTCTTCTAATGAGCTTATTGAAGGAGAGAAGGAATACATATCTATCAAAGAGAGACCACCACAAATAAAGAAGGGTATGGTGAGGCTTTATCAAGTTCTATCTTCCATGAAGGATGACTTGAAGTTACTTAGTAAGTATTCTTTTGAATCTTCAATCCATGTTAGTGATCATTCTCTTTTCGATGTAGAAGAAGCCGATTCGAGGACGAATCCCTTCGAGATGAGGGGGAATGATGGAGATCAAAGAGCATACATGGCATGGGAGAATTCATGGAAGATCTTATATGAAGAGCTTAGGAGAATCAATCTATTTGGCTTCAAATGTGGAGGTTTACAATTCAAGGGCAACCATACTAAAGATGAGATCTATATAGATCATGAAGATGCTTATGAAAAGAATGAGATTATGTACAAGAGTTTGTATTTCAAATACAATGTTGGAAGATCAAGATTGAAGAAAGACTTGTTGGAGATTCTTCAACAACTTGAAGAACTTATGATCTCCATTGAAAACGATCTTTTCAATGATTGGGTTCTTGTACAAAGATCAATACTTCAAGTATAAGAATGATACTTTGAAGATGAAAGAAGCATTGATTACATTTGTGCAAAGGAGGGAAGTGTTGCTTGATTTCCCAACGATCTTTGAAGAACAACCACTAACGGTTGAAGAACAACCAAAGAAGGAATTGAAATTGTGGATGACAGAAGACATCAATGAGGAGTGTACAATCAAGGAACAAGCCCTTGAGAGCTTTAGTAATCAAGTTGAAGAGCCTTGGATGGCTTGGGAAGAAGTTGGCATGGTGCAAAACAAGTGTGGTGCCGAGATGGCAAGAGCAAGCACCGGATGGCACAAAAGAGCACCATTTGGTGCTCTACAGTAACCAGGCCGGTGCCGGAAAGAATCACCAGATGGCCACAGGAATTCCAGTAGCCATCCGGCTCTACATCCGGTGCTAGTTATAGTTTGATCATGTGTTGGACGGCCTACCCTCTGTTCTACCTCAATGCGATCTTGACTCTTTTTGGACGATTCCAGTTG
This sequence comes from Parsonsia alboflavescens, assembly GCA_028571225.1. NCBI lineage: Eukaryota > Viridiplantae > Streptophyta > Magnoliopsida > Gentianales > Apocynaceae > Parsonsia > Parsonsia alboflavescens. Next base: position 47,046 of record JAOXNR010052292.1, on the reverse strand, counting down.
ATTTTATTGACTTTTCTTTATGTTTTAAGCTAGTTTAGATGGTTAGACAAGTCTTTAATCATTCTTAGGTCTTCTTAGTGATGAGACTATATACAATTCTTTATTTCTAATTTGCAAGACAACTTATTCTACAAACACTTTTCAAACAATTAATAGAATCCTTTTGGGTTAAACTCTTTTCTTGAGTGTTCATCTAATAGCTCATCTAAGGTTCTTAGTGAAACTCTTGAGATCTTCAATGCTTGGCTAGGGTAATTACGTTGAATTGAAGGGATTCAATCCATTAGATCATATTGGAAGACATTAGGGTCAATGGTTCTAGCTTGAACCTCTTGTATGAAGGCTTGGGTAGATCTCAAATTTGGTGTGTATTGAATTGATTGATGAATGAAGATTTCCTTTCAAATTTGAGGTCACATCGAAAGGATTAATAAAAGAGTTAACACAGGAATAGCTCCACCTGTGGTTGATGTTGGAGAAACCTTACGTAATGGCTGGAGTTATGACCTAAGGGATAGGCTCAATCGAGCAGCAATCGCCAGAGGTCAACGACAAGAGGAAAATCCAAACGAGCATCGGAGCTCGTTGAGAACTCCTCCTATTAGAAGCATACCTCCTCGATGAAGCCTGATTGAAAGAAAAGGCAGCGATGCTCGAGAAGTAGCCTTGAATCCACCATGGAGAGCAACTCTCCTAGCGAATCATGAGAGAAATAGGAACTCGGAAAAACGAAGTAATCTGGACCAATCAGTGCCTTCACCATTTGTCCACAATATCAAAACTGCTGAGAGGCTCAAAGGAACGGCTGCAACATATAGATGAGTATGTTTCCTACATGGAAATGTTCAAGTACCCTGATCATGTCAAATGCGGATCTTTCTAGTCCACGTTGACAAAGAAATCACAATCCTGGTTCAAAAGTATTCTAGAGGCAAGCATTTCGAGCTAGACACAACTGAAGGAGTTGTTCCTAAAGAATTATCAGAGTAGCAAAAAGTGTGAGAAAGATATCAATGATCTCTTTAACATCAAACAAAAAGTTGGTGAGTGCACCAGAAGCAACTATAGTTAATTCAACGACGAAGTAGTAGAAATCGAGCAGAAGAATGATGCCATCTACATCACCGCTTTTAAATAGGGACTTCAATGGGGGTATGTATCTCATAGGCTAGTAGAAGAGCCAGTAAAGACTATCAAGGAGCTACAAACACTCCTCAAATAATTGACGAAAGTAGAAGAAATGACAATCTAGAAAAAGATTCCTGGATTCACCTTAACTGTTGAGAAAGAAACCAAGGGGCGACCTAAAAGCTCTTAGTCATCCAAGTGAGACAAGAAAGATTCTCATTCAAAGAGGGGACCTTCACATAAAAAGAGGAAGACAATTCCCGACTTAATGACAACTCCCCTGATGACCTCGTGGGCAGAAAGTTTGGTGGTCATGGAAAAGAAAGGTCTTTTAAAGCCACCAAGACCTCTCAAAACTCCTCTTAAAGGACTGCCACTTGCAAGAATTTTTGGCTAAGAATGCAGCTCCTGTAAATCCACTACCTATAGCAGCAAATCAACAGCGACCTCCAGTCAGAGAGATTAATGTCATTGAAAGGAGGTCAAAACGAGCTCATGGAGTAGATTCAAACCTCTTAACGGTGTTATTCCAGATTGGGGAATTTTTGGTATGAAAAATTATGGTTGACACCGGAGTGTAGTAAATGTACAATACAAAAAGGCCTCCAAACAAATGCGGATAGACAAGAGCTCGCCGATAAAATCGGATACTGCTCTAACTAGCTTCAGTAGCATCACAATCTATGCAGAGGGGATTCTACCGATTCCAACGGCAGTCTATGTAAATGGCAACTGAATCACAAAGGTCATCAATTGTTTGGTGGCTGACGCACCAGGAACTTACAATGCAATTCTTGGTTGGAGAGGGGTCATGGACAGGAAGGCTGAAATTTCCTTGCTGAGCTACTACATGAGGATCTAGGTTGGAGAAAGATGGATCACCCTAGAAAGAGATAGATAGACAGAAAGTAGCAGAATGCCAACTTTCCAAAGGGGATGTTGAGGTCCCCGCAATGTCTGAAGAAGATGATTTCGTCAAACTCCCTATAAAGGATGATGAGTAGAGAATCCAAGCAGCCAGCAAGGGAGAAAAAACATTTCTCAACTTGGAATTCCCCGAAAAGAGGATCAAGATAGGTGAACTTTTGCCTTCAAGGACGAAAGGAAGCTCGTCGACTCGATTCAAGAGTACTTGAAAGTTTTCACCTGGCGACCTACCAACCTTGAAAGAATTGAAAGAGAGATAATGATGCAAGAATAATGTCGAAAAGAATGACTAAACATAAAGAACAGCTGAAAACTGCAAAAAATACACAAGTTTTCGGAAAAAAGACCAAAGTCGAAAATTTTTAATTAATCAAAAGCTGTCGAAAACAATGAGAAACAAAAATATTTAAACCCAAAACAAAACTTACACCTAATCGGAATAGAAAAGTAAATAAATTACAAAAATACCCTAGAAAACAATAAATTATGAAACTGCCACTTAAAAATTGAAAAATTACGACAATGTTACTGAAAACAGAAAAATGCCCCAAACTCCATCAAGACTACTCCAGATGGCCGAAAAACAACTTGCATCATGGCATAGTAGTTCCTTTTGATCGTTGAGCCGTTCCGGGTCACCTGATCAAATTTGAGCCTGATCCAAGATGGGACCGATCGACTCGAGAATCGTGAACGGCATTAGATAATAGAACATAAGGTTGGGCTCAAGCCGAGAGTCAAGCTAATAAAGCAACAGAAAAGAACTTTTCCTCCAAAGAGAAATAAAGTCATATCTCGAGAAGTTCAAGCTCTTCTCAACGCTAGGATCTTGAAAGAGGTCATGTACCCTGAATGGCTTGCCAATTTAGTGGTCGTGTCAAAAAAGGAAAGGACATGGAGGATGTGTGTGGATTTTACCACACTATACAAACATTGTCAGAAAGACTTATAACCGCTTCCAAGCATTGACCCAATGGTGGATTCAACAGCTTGATATCAATAGCTGTGTTTCTTAGATGCCTACAAGGGGTACCATCAAACTCCAATGGCATTGAAAGACATGGAAAAAACCTCATTTATTATAGAGGTCGAGACCTACAATTATACCGAAATACCATTTGGTTTGAAAAAATGTTGGGGTAGAATTCTAGCAAGCCATACACAAGGTTATTAAGAAGCTGCTCGAGACGAACATTGAGATCTATGTGGATGACATTGCGATTAAATCCAAGACCCTGGATGATTTCATTGAAGATATAAGAGAGACGTTACATACACTGAAAGCTACTCACATGAAACTTAATCTCGAAAAGTGTACTTTTGGAGTTTCAGCGGGAAAATTTTTGGGGTTTTATGATATCAAAATAAGGCATTGATGCCAACCCTGATAAGATAAAAGCACTCCTGGACATGGAACCTCTATGAAGCATTAAGGAAGTCTAGAGTTTAACAAGGAAGATGGCAACGTTAGGTCGCTTGAATAGCAAAATGGTTGATAAAGGAGAGAAGTTTTACAACATCCTTAAAAAACCTAATTATTTCTAGTGGACAAAGGATTTCCAAAAGGCTTTCAAAGTGGAAAGAATTTTTTATGTACATAATTGCAATAGAGAAGGCAGTCAGCTCAATGCTGCCAGTAGAAAGGTCAAGCGTGCAATTTCCGGTGTATTATGTAGGTCGTTTACTCTGTGGCCTTGAAATTTGATATTCAAACCTCGAGAAATTCTTGTACCTTATCGTTATAACCTCAAGAAAGCTTAAGCCCTATTTTGAAGCATACTCGATAAGAGTATTGACCAATCTGCCACTCAGAAAAAGCTCTAGCAAAACCCAAGCTGTTGGGCAGAACAATGGCATGGTCTCTTGAACTCTTAGGATACCAGATTGATTTCGAGCCGAGGAAAGCTATCAAAGCTCAAGCTCTCTCCGACTTTGTAGAAGAATGCACGAGAGTTCCCTTAGAGCTTGCTAACACTTGTGAAACTAGTATATGGACCATGTACACAGATGGTTCCATTGAAAAGGAAAATTCAGGTGCCGGATTTGTATTGACCAGCCTTGAGGGAGTGAGAATCCTTTACTCTGTGAAGTATAACTTCCCAACATCGAATAACGAATCCATGTATGAAGCTCTCTTAGCAGGTCTACGACTCATGAGAGCTTTAAAAGTGTAAAAATTGCATGCTAAAATTGATTCACAAGTTATAGCCAGCCAAGTCTTTGGAATCTATAAAGCTATTGAAGAAAACATGATTAAATATCTCAAACAAGTAAGAGATGTAACATTAAAACTTGAGTATTTCCTCATTGAACAAATACCTGGAGAGCAAAATTTAGAGGAGAATACACTATTTAAGGTTTATCGGGAGCTCGTGGGGACCAAACCCGAGCTATTGGTTGAATAGTTTTATTCTCCGAGCATATGCCAAGAGGAAAACTTGGTTATAGAGGAGTAGCCAAACTAAAGTTATCCTATTTACAAATTCCTTAGGGATGGCGACCTCCCACAAGATACCAAAGAAGCTTGCCAAATCCGAAAATGAGCACCTTGCTATATCCTGATAGGAGATGATGACATGTATAGAAGGTCATATACATTTCCATTGCTCAAATGTTTAAGCAAGGGAAAACTAGAATATGTCATTGACGAGGTGCATAGTGGAATATATGGATCATACATAAGAGCCAAAACAGTGGCGAAAAAGATACCGAGGACAGGTTATTATTGGCCTTCGATGATCTTAGATATTGCAGGGGTCATACAAAAATACATGAGCTGCTAATTTCATGGAAATAAGTCCTGTGTACCTCCAAAGAGGTATCAATCTTTCATCACGTCGGTTCCATTCTATATCTTGGGCATCGACGTATGAGGACAATTCCCAAAAGGAGTGGGGGGTGTTCAATTCCTGATAGTGGAAGTAGAATACTTCACCAGGTTGAAGCAGAACCAATGACAATAATTTCTTCACCAAAGATGCAGTCCTTCATATGGAGGAACATTGTATGTAGGCTTGGGATTCCCCAAGCTATAATCTTAGACAATGGAAGGCAATTTGTGGGCAATCCCTCCAAAACTTTCTGTGAAAACTTGAATATAGAACGGAGATTAACCTCTAAAACTCATCCTCATGCTAACGGATGGGTTGAGGTACCAAACAGAACAATTCATTAATGTCTTAAAAAAAGGCTTACCGAGATCGAAAAGAAAGGTCGAAAACCATCCTGGCCAGACGAAATTCAAAGTATCCTAGGGCTTACAAAACCGCACTTAAGAAAGCTATTGGAGAAACACCTTTCAGTCTGTGTTTTGACGTAGAAGCTGTAATGTCAATAGAGGTCGAAATGCAGTCTTTGAGGTTAACTGAAGACCATTCAGTCTTAAACGAGGGGGAGAGAAGGGCAGAACTAGACCTCCTTGATGAAATCAGGAATAAAGCTAATGGAAGCTGACAGAAGGTATAAAAAACAAGTGACAAATTTTTTCAACAAAAAAGTGAAAGAGAAGCACTTCATAGTTGGAGAAATGGTCCTCAAGAGGTCGGATGTTGGAAAGCAAGTGCAATTGAAAAAGTTACAAGAAAGTTGGGAAGGGCCTTATATAATCCAAGAAGTTCATAAAGGAGGGAGCTTTAAGCTCGTTGATCTCAACGGGAGGCAACTCCTAAGGCGTTGGAATGTTTGTCATCTAAAGAAATTCTATGCCTAAGGTTTTCAAAGCTTCACAAGCTCGTTATTCAGCTCGGGTGCTTATATGAGAGTTGTAACAACTCACTGGATAGAAAGGCAACTTTAGCGACCTATTCAAATTCCTGTTTTTGCAAGTGCATATCAATTTTCAGAGACTTAACTAAAAGCTAAGTTCATAGAACTTATGGTGATCTTAATTCCTTTTGTTTGCATAAGTTTCGAATCTTGTAAAGTTTTACTGTGCAAGTTTCTGAGTGTTGGGATAAAACGGAGACAATGCAATAAAATTGATCGATTCTCATGCAATTGTATATATGAAAGAAAAGGTCATACACAGACCTTCAGATGCTGTTAATATTAAAAAAGAAGGAATATGACCTCAAAAAATGAGCATTGTATTTGTTATAGCTAGCTAACCATCAAATACAAGGTAGAGAAAAGAAGAAAGGCACCACAAAAAGCCTTAGAAAAGACCTAGTCTATTACAACTTAATCTTTCTTCTTCTCGGAAGCTTCAGGCAAGCTTGTGGTGACCTCAGGAACGAACACTCCATCGATCTCTTCTGGCACAACCTCATTAGCAAGAACTTCTAGAGCTGTCACCCTGGGATTCTATTGGTTCACCTTGGTAGCTTCGAGAGTATGAACACCTATAGTATAATACCACTCTTTGAATTTGTTAAGGATTTCTTCAGTAACGACATATTTAGAGGGGGTTAGCTGCTTGACTACCAGAAGCCTTGGGAGCTACCAAGAGATTAATGTCTTAACTTCTTCTCCCTTTGAGAGAGTCATCACTGGCTTGTCGCACCTTAGCCAGGGTTTTAGCAGCAGTGACCTCCTCCTAAGACTTTGGACCTTGTTCTTCATGTTGCCAAGGAAGAAGGACTACGACATTTGGATGATATAGTCCATCATGGACAGCCTTGTCAATTTTGAGGTTGCCATTGACCTCGTGGAGTCGATCGATTACATCGACATATAACCCAAACAACTGATGTTGTAAAATTGACCCTACGAAGGAATGAAAGGCAGGGATCTCCTCAAGCTCGGAAAAGGAGAGGTTGCCATCCTCCTTGCAGATGGCGTTGTAGTCCTCCAACTGAGTTTCAAGCTCATGCACGCGATTATTTTGCTGCTTGCTCAGTTCGAGTAACTGGTCACTCTTCTTTATGACATCATCAGGGCTACAGCCATCACCAAATTTTCAGTATTGGCCTGAAAAATGATCCTGATGCATTCCGCTAAAAGACCACTCAAGACCACATAGGAAGCATTCGCACGCTCAGCGGGAGTAGCAAGCTCTTCCTTCTCTTTCTCCAGGCGAGCCTTATCGTTTTGGAGATTGGAGATCAAGGCCAAAAGTTCCTTATGTTTCCTTTCTTTTTCTGACAGCCTCCTCAGTAGCTCGCCCAAGAAGACATGGCTCTGGAAGGACATGTGAGTATATGTTAGACATGAAAGAAACTTACAACAGAAGTGCATAGAAATGAAAGGAATTTATAACGTTATGAAGAGAAGCTGTGTGTTTTTTCCAACTCAGCCTCAGTGAGCTATTGGCAAATTTCCTTGTTGATTTGGGGCCTACACTCCTTCAAAAATGACTGGGAATGCTACCATTGGAATAAGAAGTCAAAGGACTCCATGGGGAGGTCGGGAACCCACCTCGTGGCTCCTGCGGTAGATTGCTTTAGAGACCTCCTCAACGGCACAGCCACTAAAGTCTACCTCTTGAGTGGAGGTCGCTGGGGCCTTACCTTTCCTGGAAGAAACTATAGAAAGGTCTTTTTCTTGTTGAAGGGAGCTCGGGAAAGGAGAATCGAAGATGATGATTTTGGTGGGCCAAACAGAAGTTCATAAAGCTGCATTTTCTAGGCTTCTCTTAGCAGCATTCCAAGTCCTCCCAGCCATGGTGACCTTCTTCGTTCTACTCTGAGGAAGGTAGATCTTAGGAAATGTACTAGCAGGTGCTGGAGGTATGCCAGTTGAAGCCAAAGCTCCAACAGTAAGACCTCGGAGAGATAGAGACCTATTTTGTTTGTCATGTCGGGCGGTGCAAACAATTGAAAGCCCAAGCAACCCTCATTGTTGTTAAAACAGAAACAAAGGAAGATAAAAACAAAGAAAAAAAAAATATATCAGCACTAATGACCTATTCATTGAGCATAGCAAAACTCAATAAAAGTGAATATGAAATTTCTTTTCTCCTACCAATAGAAGGAATTCCCATGGATTTCCTAAGGGCTGGTAAACCTCGCTATCTAGGGCTCATCAATCCAGCCAGATGAAGAAAGGAAAGGGGCCAAGATGGTAAGGTACAGCCGACCTTCGCGAAATTGGAACTAGCGAGGTCAACAAGGAAATGCCTAGCTTCCTCGAGCTCGCCAGACAGGGTTGGGCATCAGTTATAAAAGATTTTATTAAGGTTCCATTCCGGGTATGGTTCAACACGAACTTGGTCTACTAGAAGCTTGGCAAAAAAGGATTATTCTTTCCAATTTGCCCTTGATGACTGGAAAGCTCCTAGAAATTTATACCTATTATTAATTTGAAGGTAACCCAAGCTACTCTTTCCAAGGGCTGTGCAGGTACCGACCTAGAGAAAATAATTAAAATGTATAAGGAAACTAGGACTCTATATAAGTTGCAAGTCGCTATGAAGCCTATAATGGTTCTCATAGCATTGGGGACGAGTTGAGTGATGGGAAAATTCCAGAAATAAGCAATATCAAGGAAGAGGGGATGCAATTAAGGAAGGAGAATCCCACCTCTAAGATTAGTCATGTAAAGGATGATGAATCCTTCAAGCTGACTACAGGGACGTTCAAAACTACTAGCAGCTATTATATCATCTTGATTCAGATCCCTCTTCCAGATAATCTGCATGATGTGAGAAGGCTCTATAACAGACTTAAGGGAAAAGACTTCTAGTTCAGAAGGTTGATACTCATTTTTCTTAACTGGAGGAGCACTCGTAGAGACGGGAGGTAAATAAAATACCTCATTATCTGAATCCTGGATCGAACGAAATATGGGGACTACCTCAAAGAGAGAGAGTACTCGAAGAGGATGATTGAGTTGAGAAAGATGACATCTTTTCTGAAGACAAGAAGAAAGAAAATTTTCTGAAAAATAAAGAGGGAAAGGAAACTCGTTTGATGTTGGAAAAGCTTTGGAGGTAATAAGAAGTTTCCCAACTCCAGAAAACTCACCAGACTGAAAAGAAGAAGCTTCAGAAGTTGTTAGCTGAAGTTTATATTGCTGTAAGGGAATTATGTTTTGCAAAGAAGAGTTTTGGCAAATCTTTATCTCTCCAAGGCTTCCTAATTTATATACAAGAAGGAGTCTATTGAATTTATAGAAAATATCTAACACACACAAATCGAGGCAACTACCAAAACTGATAAGGCACAGCATCTCCAAACTAGCCACTATAGAAAACGGCACGATTCTTTAGAGGTTGGGACTTAAAGATGAGAATTGAGGCGCCGCAACTTATGAGCTCGCTGGATCGAAAGGGGGTAATAATGGGTAAAACGGGTACGACCCGAATAACAGGACCCAAGTGTCGACCTGGATATCTAAAGGTCCAAATTGCAAACTAAGAGGAAAGATGGGCAGTTACCTCCTTCCCACTAACATACCAGGTCACCGACTTTAAATGAGCTTAGGAGAAGTCTCGCCTAACCACGACCTTTAACCCAATGAGCTCCAATCCATAACATGCACCTTCTATGCCACGACTTAATGCCTACAACTCTTTACACACACTAAGAATCTAAAATCACTCATCATGATCTTCTGAAGAGGATCGTTGAGACCTTCGACGTTCACGGGGAAGTCTTGAAGTTGGTTTAAAGATCGTTAACGAGCTCGTAGTTCTTGGTAAGGTATCCAAATTTAGGGAAACTCCATGATTCTAGGAGCAATAGGTGGGATATAATCTTACAATTATCCTATTTGCCTACTTTCACGTAATTGAAATTCACTTCAATAAGGTAACTCATTATTCGGTATATATTATCGAATCACATATTATTCTCGGACAAATTGATCTAATTGCATAAAAAAAACTCCTTAAGGAAATACTGACTGAGGTATCGGAGTTATCCTCAGGGTGACAGTCCACTTCGATGATCTAATTTTTTGCTTTTGGTTGTGATTTCAGAATCTATCATGGTTTGGGATGATCTGGAGATCGTTTTCGAACTCCATCAATAATAAATTAACTTTTCTGAAATAAGTAATCTGAGTTTAATTAGTGGAAGGGGTAAAGGATTAGAGTACGTACGAATCTTACAAAAACAAGAAATAGTTAATTTTATACAATTAAAAAATAAAATTATTATTCAAAAGCCAGAGGTCCACAGAGGGCTGGCTGTTATCATACTCCTGTCGCTTAGCAAAAAAAAACGTTGCACTTGCTTGAAATCAGCCTATGAGTTTGGTAGAACCAATATTTCTAATCTAAATATTTTGTTTAATTAAAAAAGGTTCCCAATTTTTCGTATTAAAGAAATTAAAAGTACTGGTATTTAGGTATGAAAGATGGTGAGGACCTCGGATTTAAGCAGAGATTAGGGGTGGAATTAATAGGGGCTTTGTGTCCGTGGACGAAATTTGAGTGGCCCGAAGGGACTCTCTGCTGATGTTGAGATTATCAAGGAAATGTCTGTTAAACATTAATTAATGTCCGAAAGACGACAAAAACTCCTTTGCCCTACGTCATCGATATTCATTCATTGGAGCACCCACCGTTCGGGGAGCTTATGATGGAAAACGTCAAGGACTCAAAAGCGTTAAGATGAAAATTTATGTATTAAATTTTGATGTACTCATAAAATTTGTGTATGAAAAAAGTATCTGGGGCTCAATGCCTAAACAAGCTTCAAGATCCAAACCCTAGGATTCTAAACAACTCCTAGCAAATTCAAAATAGCTTGAACAACATCATAATGGAGTAGAAGATTCCAAAGATTCTTCTAGCAATTCTGAATCATGAAATCCATCACTTTGTCAAATCGACATTGAGGAGCAACAGCGGAAAGCGGTTGAGGAATATGCTGAGTTTTGCAAACATAGAGAGGCATTCAAAGAATTCCTAAATCAACAGGCAAGAGAAAACATGTGTTAATAAGACTGAAGAAACAACAGAAGAGGCAAGATGTTGAGGTACCAGAAACACAAACCCCATCGTCGAGTAAATAGCAATCGATACATATTATCGACCAACAAATGAATACAGCATAGGATATTGCACCGACAATGGAACAACCATAACGTCAAGAACCTCTCTTGTATTGTCATGTCATTCCACCAGTGTTTCAAAACCCAGGGCAACAAAATCATTATCCACAAGTATCAAGAATGACTCTTTTTGACCAACCCCAAGCACAAGATCAAGAAATACATAAAGCTATAAAATATTTGAAGGAACAAATAGCAAGTATTGGCCAAACCAAGAATCAGAAGCCAGTACCCAAATGGAATGTACAGGCAAAAATCTGTTGTGTGAAGAATACCAGAAGGCTAAGTTTCCAAAGGGCTTCAAACTGAATCCAATGGATAAGTATAGTGGAACAATAGATCTAGAGGAACAGTTGACCGCATACACGATACTAATGGCCATGCATCAAGCTAATGATATGGTGTTGCACAGATGCTTTGGGAACACTCTAGCAGCAAAACGTTTAGAATGGTACATTTTCATTCCAGAAAAATCCATCACATCATTCACACAGATGGGTGTGATGTTCTTACAAAATTTCAGATCAAGACGTGCCCCCAAGAAGGCTTCAGCTTATCTGCACAACCTTCTGCAGTATCCAAATGAAAGCTTAGCAAACTTTTTAAGAAGATTTAACGATGAATCAACAAAGGTTGATAGTTGTTCATAGCAAAACATATATTGAAGCTTTCTGTAATGCAATCACTCTAGGACCATATTCTCACAAGCTGACAATTCAACAGCCAAAAACCGCCTAAGAGTTTCTTGATAAAGTCTACAAATGGATTAAAGGTGATGAAGTGAACCAGAACAAAGATGAGGCTTACAAGAAAGAAATGCGGGCACAAGCATATCGAGTTGATGGGTAGGACAATCGGCCAACGGGAACAAATTTTCAACCATTGAGAGCTTTTAACCAGAGACAACAAGGTGCCTCCGGTGGCACTTCTACATATAGACGACCGATACCATCACAATAGCTGAATAGAGCACCATCGTATGACCAACAGTCATAATTGGCAAATAATTATCACCACCCTCTATACTCCACACTAGCTACAATGTCAATCAATACACATTATCCTCCACCAATTCCACCCGCACAAACAAGGTCTTGGCCACAGCATCCTTATGATCGAAACCGTGATAAAAGCAAACAACCTGCTACATATACACCATTGAACACACCATGGTTGGTCATTCTTCAAAAGGTGGAACATCTGGAAATATTATAACCCCCAAGACCAATGAATGTACCTATGGAGGAACGCAATATGGATAAATATTGCAACTAGCATAAAGAGTCGGGCCATGTCACAAATGATTGTCAATGCCTAAAGAAGGAAATCGAAATGGCTATCCAATAAAGTTATTTGGCAAAGTTCGTTAATATTTGTCATGGACCCATGGCACAAAAACAAAAATCAGACGATCCCGACTCCTTAGCAAGAAACACCAAAGGTGATTGACATGATCTCTGGGATCAACGAAATCCATCCCAAAAAGAAGTTGAAGGGATCTATCGTCCATGATGATTATCCTGTAGTCATATCTCTCAAGGTAGCAAATTGTATGGTGAAAAGAGTGCTGATAGACACTGGTAGTTCAGCAAGCATCATTTATTATCAAGCTTTTCAAAAGATGGGGCTAAAAGAAGAAGCAATTGAAGTTGATCGAATCCCATTTGATCAGTTTCTCAAGGGCAACAACATATGCACTGGGTACAATCAACCTACCAGTTCAATGGGGTCCAACGGGCAGAATAACAACCAAAGATGCAACATTTTATTTGGGGAAGGCATGGATTAAACTTGATGAAGGCAAAGGTAGATACTATGGAAAACTCAATCAGCATGTATGTTGATGACAGACCATTTTACATAAAAGGAGATGCATAGGTAGCTCATACATGTTTTCTTACGGCAATATCTCAAACCCCTACACCTATAGACGATATAGAGGTGTCGACTATAGAAGATAGAATAGAATGGGTTACTAAATTAGAGGAGTTCCAAATTAACATACATTATTCAGAAATTAAGGTCCAAGTTGGCCGAAACCTTCCTTCTCACCTAAATGAGAAGTTAATAAAATAGTTGACGACATACAAGACAATTTTTGCATTGGGGAAGAATGACATGGGCGTTATCCCACTCAATTTTGCTGAACATAAATTGGTTGCAAACCCCCCAAGCCAAACCAGTAATACATTGGCAAAGATATTTGGCACCAGAGAAGAAGTAAGCTAATGCAGACTGGCCCGAGCTCAGAATGGACTCAACTTTGAATTTTGGGCTTTTTATATTTTAGGGTTTTTTTTTTAATTTCCAATTCGGTTTAGGGTAGATTTTAGGTTATAAATATTGCGTTTTGTCTTCAGCTATAGAAAGGCTTTTACAATGTGATTTTTCCAACTTTTGTAGTCGATTTTTGGTCATTAAACTGAAAAGTTGTGTGCTTTCACAATATCCAGTTCTTTTCCTGTTTATTACATCAGTTGGTATCAGAGACAGGTTGCCTTCACCAATGGCTGAACAGCATTGTGTTGGTCGTGGACGGCGTCGTGCTGGAAGGGGATGTGGAGTCGTTCCTAAGGAAGACGAACAGCCTTATCAACGAGACCTGCGAGAAAACGAAAAAGAAGAACAGAAAAGGCGGATCCAAGACTTGGCGAAGCAACTGGAGCAGCTAGGTTGGACGTTTAGACTAAGGAGGGATCGGAATGAGAGATTGAATCCGAAGATGAGGAGGAAGATGTCAATCCGTTTGCGAAATTGAACCGGGGGTGGCGTAACCGACCGGAACAACAGACCCAACAATCATCTTCTTTATAGAATCTTTGCATGAAAATCGAGATTTCCGATTAGGTGAGCAACCAGATCACAAAAAAAAAGAAAAAGAAAAAAAGACAACTGGAGAAACGATCTTCTGTTTCAAAAGTTGCTAAAACAGTCATCGACACTGCTGCCAACCACTCCATGGCCGGTGAGATAATAGTCCAGTGGAAACTAGATTCAAGATAACCAGGTGATGACGAGTAGTTCCAATCGAGTAGATGAATAGATCTAAACCACGAAAGTAGCGGGTAGATCTCTCAAGTGAGCAGCAAAGCCGGTGGAACAGTAGAAGCAGTGGCGCGACAAAGAGCAAACTGTACCGCAGATCTGGCTAATCTTGATGTAGCAGCATCCATGGAAGGACTGTTCAAGCCGAGCACTAGGATGGGCAGTAGCCAGATGCAGATCAAACCAAGCCGTATGGCTGGTCAACAGGGTGGTGGCTAGGGCTTCAACTTTTAAAATTATAGATTTGGTGCTGAAGGTTTTTTATTAGCCCAATTAAGCGTTTATCAATCCTCTGTCTACAGGACCCACTTCAACATCGAACCTCAATTTTGGCCCTACACTCACCATAGTAGAGAAACTGACACGACAAAACTACCCAATTTGGAAAGACCAAATTTCCCCATACCTGCAGGCAGCGAATCTCCTCCCTATTTTAGATGGCTTAGAACCGGCTCCTCCTCAACATATTCCACATTCATCCAACAACAACATATTGGTTCCCAATCCAGAATATCATACATGGCGGAATCGTGACTTAACTACTATGGGGTGTATCCTTAAGTCATCCACCACCTTATTGGCTCCCAATTGACAAACCACACCTCTGCAGCATCCATCTGGAATTACCTCTCCAAGTCCTATGTAGCACAATCAACAGAATGGGCATCGGCTTTGTGACATTAATTTCAATCCATCACAAAAGGTAGTCGCACAATCACTGAATTCCTTCAATAGGTAGCCACCATCGCAGATCAATTAGCCATCATTGGGGAACCTCTTTATGCCAATGAATACCACACATACCTCTTCTAGGGTTCTGGTCTTGAATTTTGAGCCATAGATACAATGATCTCTATCATCCCTCAAACAGGAGCACTCTTACACAATGCTCTTCATGAGTTATTACTTCAACATGAAGGACGATTGGAGCAGAATAGAACGTCCTCCAATGCTCCTCCTCCAACTGCTTTTGTGTCTCACTAGACACGCTTCCCATGTCGCCAACACAAAGGAAGCTCTCAAAATTTTGGCCCATCACACACTGTCACATCCAACAACAACACACTTTTGCCAACACCAACTTTTTCTCCAAATTACCGGTCATCTGGAGTAGGTAATAAGTGGCTCAACTTTAAGCCTTTCTGTCAGATATGTCACTGTCATGGCCATCGAACTAACACATGTTGGAAGCCCTTTAATTCCCAAGTTGTGACACCTCCACCACTCAGGCAAATTTTTTAACCACAACTGGAACTAATCAACTAATGTCTTACTATGCTCATCCTCAACTCCACCTTCTGCCATAAACATTCACTCTTGTTACCCAGATTTCGAAGCCACCCATCACATCACTAATGGCATTTATGGCCTCTCCCAAGTCACTCCATACACCTGGACTCAACACTTGACTATGGGTGATGGAGTCTCTCTTCCCATCACTCACACAGCTACTTTCCTATGTTCATCTGGCCTTGAATTTTGTCTCCTTGATATCTTAGTTATTCCTTATATTACCTAAAATTTACTATCAGTCTCTAAATTTTCACACGATAATAATTTTGTTTTCTTATATTACCCAACCTCAGTTGTTGCTCTCTGTGTTTATATTAGTTAGGTATTCCTCCAAGGTCATCTTGAAAATGGCCTTTATCGGGTCTCCACTTCTGAAAAATCTCCTTCTACCTTTCTTAGTTCCTTTAATTTGTGGCATCATTGCTTGGGTCATACATCATATGATTGAGTAACACGCCTTCATCAATCTACAAACACCAAGTTTTCCTAATCATCTCCCTCACATTGTACGGCCTGTGCTCTTGGCAAGAGTAACAGCCAATCTCACCCCACATCCCCATCTAGAGCTAAATTTCCCCTTAAACTAGTTCACTTTGATGATTGGGGTCCATCCCTTATTACTTCTGTTTCAGGAAATAAATATTATGTTTATTTTATTGATGATCATTCTTGGTTCACTTGGTATTATCCTATTCCCACTTATGACCAATTTGCAAGCATCTTCAAAGCTTTCCACAAATTTGCAGAAATTCAATTACAATGTCAACTTCAGAAAATTCAATGTGATGGAGCACACGAATTTCTTCTCTCTGTTGAAGTGCGAAATCATCTCCTTCAACATGGCATACATCAACAGGTATCATGTCCCTATGCATCCTTTCAGAATGGCAAGGCAGAAAGCAAGCATCGCCATATTATTGAGGCAAGACTTGCACTTATGTCTCATGCCTCTGTTCCCTATGAGTTTTGGGAGTATGGGTTTGAAAAGGCAGTACATTTAATCAACAGGACTCCGACTCCCCCTCTTAAGAATCTCACACCATGGTAGACACTGTTCAAGATGCCACCAGTTATTTCACATCTTAGAGTTGTTTTATGCTCAGTTTTTCCATAATTGCTTCCCCATGCTCCACACAAACTTGCCCCAAGATTTTAATGATCCATTTTCCTTAGCTATCCTTCAGAGTATAGAGGCTACAGATGTTACTGCCCTTTCAATAGTAAGATTTTCAGTATGGTTGATGCAGTTTTCGATGAGCACACCTTTCCATTTGGAGATAATCCTTCTGCATCATCATACACTGATCCTCCTTCTCCAACTATGACACTGCCTCTACGACCAATGCTCCAACCCTTACAACAGACAAACCTCCCCGAACGGCCTTTTGTATCTGAAGCAATTGATCCTGAATTTTGTTCCTCACCATTTCACTCACCAACTCTATCTGTAGCCTTGGAGCGAAATTCCTCTGATCTACCTCAGTTCCAGTACATCCCAAGGTCAGTCGGTTGAGAGATGACAACATTCACTAGCAAGTACTCACCAAAAATCAAACTTTTGCTTTGACTGCTAAAATACGGACTCCCATTGAGCCTACTTGCTTCACACAGGCATCTCGGGATAAAAATTGGTAGGTAGCTATGGCAGCAGAATATGCTACCATAATAAAAAATGGCACCTGGGAACTTGTACTATCCGCTTCTCATGTTCGCCTCATCAAATTCAAATGGATTTTCAAAGTTAAGCTTAGGTTTGATTGCTCACTTGAAAGCTAAAAGGCTCTACTAGTTGCTAAGGCTATCATCAACAATAGGGAATTGACTGTACCGAGACATTCAGCCCAGTAGCCACACCAGTTACCATACTTACCATCAATGCAGTTGCTTACTGCCGAGAGGGGCCTATTCGTCAACTCGATGTCTGTAATGCCTTAATGCATGGAAACTTATTTGAAGAAGTCTACATTCAGCCCCCCTCGGCAGTTGCTTACTGCTGAGGGGGGCCTATTCGGCAACTCAATGTCTGTAATGCCTTAATGCATGGAAACGTATTTGAAGAAGTCTACATGACACAACCATAGGGTTTTGTTGATCCTCATTGTCAAACTCATGTCCATCGTCTTCAACGCTCTCTCTATGGCTTGAAATAGACACCACATGCATGGTACTAGTGGCCGAGATCATATCTCCTAAAAATTTTGTTCTGTGTATCTACTGCAGACTCTTCTCTTTTCATTATGCATACTTCACTTTACGGCATTCTTCTACCTGTATATATGGACGATATTATCCTCACTAGGTCACCTCAAGCTCCTCGGCACAGATTACTCAACTCACTCCAAGGTGAATTTGCAATTAAAGATCTTTGAACCCTTCATTACTTTCTAGGAATAGAAGTACAACATACCTGCATCAGCCTTCTACTCAATCAAGCCAAATTCATTCAAGAGATACTACAACGATCCAAGATGACAGAAGCCAGAGCTGCCCCTACTCCTTGCACCACTGATGAACCATTATTAGCACAGTCTTGTGATGCTATGTCCGACCCTACAATTTATCGCAATATAGTTGGAGATATTTAGTACCTCACCATCACCGGCCCTAATATAGCATACTCTATGAACACTACATGCCAATCCTTTTGTGCCCCTACCACTATGCATTGGCAAGCTACTAAGAGGATCCTGCACTATTTTGCTGACACTCCTGAGCATGGACTACAACTCCCCCCAGACATCATCCACAGCTCTCCATGCAATCTTCGACTCTAGTTGGGTTGGTGACAGTGATGATCGCTTTTCTGTTGGTGGTTTTTGTATCTACCTTCGTTCTAATATTATTTCCTGGAGTTCACACAAAAAATGGATAGTAGCTCTTGCATCGAAGCTGAATACAAAAGCCTTGCAGACACCACAACTAAACTCATTTAGATAGAATTTCTTCTTCAAGATCTTTGAGCACTCCCACCACATCCACCCACTTTCTTGTGTGACAATCTCTCGGCTATCTATCTCACCACAAATCTTGTTTTACATGCCCGAACCATACATGTGGAAATTGACTTTCACTTGATATGGGAGCGTTTGGCTCGTTCTCAACTATCCATTTATTACATCTCGACCGTTGATCAACCGGCAGACATATTTACCAAAGGTCTTTCCTCGGCCCAATTTAAGATGCTACAGTCCAAGCTGATTGTCCATTCTGCCCTGTCAGCATGCGGGAGGATGTTAGCAAAATCAAAAGATTAAAACAACTGTTCTATCAACAATGGAAGTTTCATAGAATTAGCCCCCCACAAATCATGCTCGATAAAAGAAGGAAAAAAGATAAGCTCCACTAAAGAATTAAATGACAGATGCAAATTCCACTAAATCAACAATTGACAAGGATTCCTAAACTATATACCTTGTAAATCATATAAATAAAGTTCTTTCTTTACTATACAAACATAGCAGAAAATACAGAGAATTATTTTTCTCAATCTTTCTTGCTACTGTCATTACCTTACCTTACATCTTTTTCTTCTCTGTTTCTAAAATATATTTCAAACACTAAACAAGGGCTGATTTCATTTAGATTTATCTCAGTTAGTACCAAAGTATTGCAGTATCTCAGTACATAGCATATCTGTCACACTAAGCCCTAAGGACTCTCTATCTCTCATTCCTTTTGTCTCTCTGTACTCAATAACTTTTAATGAAAGAGGTTGACAGAGGGATCTGGCTTTGCCGAAGTTCGATTGTCATCCATCCATCCATCAATCCTATTTGTTCTCGTGACTAGCACTATAATCTAGGTTGTTCTTATATTACAGGACCCCGTTGTCAGGAATTTAGGATGGACAAATGGGGGTGGGGGGGGGAGGGGGACTTTTTTGGGGGTTTGAGAATTGTCCTAAGCAATGCTGACATGACTTTATCTCTAAATCCAACTCATGCAAAGAAAAGAACTCCTTATCGACCATCACCACCTATCGTCTTTATGAACATAGCTAACTAGGATGCGTGTGGATTTCACCATACTAAACAAATAGTGCCAAAAGGACTCCTACCCACTCCCAAGCATTGATCAGATGGTGGACTCAACAGCAGGTTATCAATGGTTGTGTTTTCTAGATGCCTGCAAGGGCAGCAACCAAATTCCAATGGAAATAGAGGACATGGAAAAGACCATGTTTATCACTGATAACGGGACCTATGTCTACACCTAAAGGCCATTCGACCAGAAAAATGTAGAAGCAGAACTCTAGCGAGCTATGCATAAAGTATTCAAAAACCAACTTTGGAGGAACATTGAGGTCTACATGGATGACATTGTGATGAAGTCCAAGACCTCTAGGGACTTCATTAGAGATATCAGGGAGACTTTCCAGACATTGAAATTTGCCCATATGAAGCTCAACCCATAGAAAGGTACCTTTGGGGTCTTGGCGGAAAAATTCCTAGGCTTCATGATATCAGAACAGGGCATTTATGCCAACCTCGATAAAATAAAAGCGCTATTAGACATGGAGCCTCCTAGAAACATTAAAGGGGTTAAAATTTTGACAATAAAGTGGCAGCATTGGGGCGCTTCATCAGCAAATTGGCCAATAAGGGAGAAAAATTCTATGACATCATCAAAAAGCTAAAAGACTTTCAGTGGGACTAAAGATTGTCAAAAACGATTTGGCAAATTAAGAGACTTCCTAGGGAAGCCACCTCAGCTGGTCTCTCCGAGGTCAAGAAACGAAGTTCTGGTGTACTTAACTGCAACAGACAAGGCAATCAGCTCGATGTTGCTAGTAGAAAGGTCAAGTTTGCAATTCAATATTTATTATGTAAGCTGACTGCTCAGAGTCCTGAAATTAGATATTCAGACCTTGAAAAAATTTTACGCCTCATTATCAATACCTCAAGGACGGTAAAACAGTATTTTGAAGCTTACCCGATAAAAGTGTTAACCAATTTACAACTAAAACAAGCTTTGGCAAGCTTAAGCTATTGGGTAGGATAATGAAGTGGTCTTTCGAGCTCTTGGGGTATCAAATAGAACTGGAACCAACGAATGTGTTCAAAGCTCAAGTTCTCTGAAACTTTATAGAAAAATGCACAAGAGCTTCATCGGAGCTCACAAGCATTTGTGAAAATAATATCTAGACCATGTGCACCGATAGTTTCACAGAAAAGGAAAATTCAGGTGTGGGCTGATCACCCGTGAGGAAGTGAGAATCCTTACTCTATGAAGTACAACTTACCTCGAATAATGAATCTAAATATGAAGCTCTCTTAGCAAGTCCAAGACTTATAAGAGCTTTAAAAGTGCAAAAATTGCATGTAAAAACTGATTCACAAGTTATAGCCAGCTAGGTCGCTAGGGAATACGAAGCTAGAGAGGAGAACATGATCAAATAAGGAAGGGAGAAGGACAATATGTCATTCAAGAGGTACATAGTGGAATACGTGGATCACACATAGGAGTAAAAAGCATCGCCAAGAAAATATTAAGGACAGGATACTACTGGCCTTCGATGGTTGCAGACATCGAGGAAATCATACAAAAAGGAACGTGTTGCCAATTACATGGAAACAAATCTCATGTGCTGGCAACAAGGTCTCAATCCATAAACACGTCGGTTCCTTTTGATATCTGGGGTATTGATATTCTAGGACCCTTCCCAAAGGGAATGGGGGGGGGGGCATCAGTTCCGAATACTTCACCAGATGGGTAGAAGCTAAAGAAATGGCAATAATTTCATAAGCTAAAAGTCCAGTCCTTTGTATGGAGGGACATTGTATGTAGATTCGGCATTCTCGAACTATTATCTCAAACAATGGACGACAATTTTTTGGTGACCCTTTCAAGACTTTCTATGAAAACATGAATATTGAACAGAGATCGACCTTTGTAGCTCATCCCCAAATTAACGGACAAGCTGATTATAAATGGGACAATCCTGGAAGGTCTTAAGAAAAGACCGACCGAGCTCGAGAAGGAAGGTCGCAAACCTTCCTGGCCAGATGAAATTTCAAGCATTTTGTGGCCATACAGAACCATACCTAGGAAGGCCACTGGAGAAACACCATTAAGTCTTTGCTTTGGTGCAGAGGCAATAATACCAGTCGAGGCCCGAATGAAATCCTTCAGACTAATCAAATATGATTAAGTCTTAAGCGAGGGGGAGAGAAGGTCATTCCTCGACCTCTTTGAAGAAGTCAGAAACAAAGCAATAGAAGCCAATAGAAGGTACACAAGGTAAGTTACAAAATTTTCTAACAAAAATGTGAATGAAAAGCATTTCACAATTGGAGAACTGGTAATCAAAAGGTCAGATGTTGGGAAACGAGGACAACTATCCAACAAATGAGGACAACTATCCAAGCTACAAGGAAGCTAGGAAGGACCTTATATAATCCAACAAGTCCACAAAGGAGGGAGCTATAAGCTCGCTGATTCTGAAGGAAGACAACTCCTAAGACTTTGGAATCTTTGCCATCTAAGAAAATTCTATGCCAAAGGCTTCTAAGAACTTCTCAGACCTCCCGGATTTGATATGCAGCTTGGGAAACTGTTTAAAAAGAGCTCGCTAAGCAACAAAGCATGAATCAAAGAGAAGTATTTTCATAGCTTATTGCGATCTTACTTCATGTTATTTGCCTTAGTTTTGAAGCTAGTTCAGATTATCAAGCTTAAAGTATTAAAGCAAAGACAGGATACTTGGCAAAAAAATGAAGTTGAATATAACAAAAAGAGGACACAAATAGACTTCTGAGGAGAATATTCAAAACAATATAGAAAAATAAAGGTTGAGTATCCAAAATTGCAAATATGAAGAAGGGAGACTGCAAAAAATCCTATTCTATTACAGAAGTCCAGTCTACTTCTTCGCCATCCTTTGGAGTCTTCAACTACCTCTTCCTCTGGCGGTGGATAAGGGGCCCATCATCAGCATCATTTTCTGGAGCTTCTGGGAGCTCGACAAGACATTAGCTTCTGCAACTACTTCCTGGATGGCAATGCTTGAGGGTCTTGCAGTACAATAGTTAGCATCCACAAATGGTGGGTCTGCCTATGGATAGGCCAATAGCTTGAAAAAAATCAAATACCTCAATGAAGTTAATATACAGGGGTGAAAAGGGTAATGAGTAACCAAGTTACCATAACTAGAAATAGTAGTACCTTTAGGCTGAGCGAATGCCACGGGAGGGATGTCAAGAATCTCCCTCCCAACTGTCTCAGCTTCAAGAAGCTCTACCATAGGCTCTTTCCCCTTCCTAGTGGGGGCCCTCCTCAGCATGGCCAACCTCAGCCAGGACCACGGCAGCAACGACCTCTGCCTAAATGGCCATCCTCCTTCTCCCAAGGCGGGGGAACTGCAGCATCAAGGTGATAAAACCCCTCATGGATTTCGGGGCCAGTCTTCAAGTTCCCATTGAGCTCAAGCAACTTGTCAATCACATTCACATAGAGCCAAAAGAGTTGAGGACGGACGACGGATTCTACGTAGTCCCAGAAGGTAAGAACCCTTTCAAGTTTGGCCAAGGACAGGGTGCCATCAACATCACAGGTGACCTAGAGGTCAACCTGGCTTTGAGCTCTAGAATGCTCTCCCTTTACTGATTACTAAGCTCGAGCAGGTGTTGATTCTTCTGGACAGCTTCCCTCAGAGCAGAAAACATAGCCCGGTTCTCAACATTGGCCTCTCCAATCTTTTTCTG
This sequence comes from Parsonsia alboflavescens, assembly GCA_028571225.1. Lineage (NCBI taxonomy): Eukaryota > Viridiplantae > Streptophyta > Magnoliopsida > Gentianales > Apocynaceae > Parsonsia > Parsonsia alboflavescens. The sequence goes on along the minus strand of JAOXNR010052292.1, from coordinate 24,013 downwards.
GCATTCTTGCAAAAGATTGAACACATCAATATAAGAAGCATTAGCCTTCTCAATAGATGCCACCAGATTAGCATTCTCCTTCTTCGGGCGAGCTTTTTCACTCTGGAGCTCCAAGATCAAGCGATTGAACTCTTGATCTGGCTTGGCCTTTTCAACTTGTCTCCTTAGCTGCTCGCCAAAGAAGATGTGGTTCTACAAACAAAGAAAAAAGGAGGTAAGAAAGACAGACAGGTCAAAGACGGAATCAATTGCAAAAATAAAGAAAGGTTGGAAAAACTTACAGCAGTGTGAATGGAGGTTGTGAACTTATTCAATTCATCATCAGTCAGTGACCGGCATATCTCTCGGTCAACTGGGGGCACACACTCCATAAAAAATGATTAGGAGTCTGGCCATTGGAACAAAGAGTCCGAGGACTCCATTGCCAGGTCAAGGACCCACCTGGCGGTCCCGTCAACAGTGTGGGTGGCTAGGGAAGCATTCCCAAGCATCTTCAATGTATTTATGACCTCCTCGGTCACCCAACCATGGAACTCCGGCCTTAACATCAGAGCCTTCCTCTTACATGAGGAGGATGGAGGGGCCCTCCTCTTAGAAGCAGCAAACTGAGAAGAAGGGGAGGAAGAGCAGATAGTAATCTTTGAAGAACTCTCCGAGGCCCGTAAAGCAGGGACCTCAGCGCTCCTTTTGAAAGCTATCTAGATCCTATTAGCCACAGCAACCTTCTTCCCCCGAGGTTATGGGATGGGGACCTTGACTGGGTGGTAGCAACAGTGGTGGTGGCAGTTGTGGTAGTAGCAGCAAGAGCTCATGGAATTGGAGATTTCAGAATCTAGGAGGTGGTCCTCATTGCTGTCAAAACAAAAAAAGAAGAGCAACATTTAGTACACAAAAAAAAAAAAAAATTGAAGACAAGCTTGCTAAGTAAAATAGAACAGCTCCCTATTGGAAGAGTGAATCCCCATATCTCTCTTGGTAGAAGGGAGGCCTAGATCTGCTGGACTCCCTAGTCGAATAGGGCAAAGGAATGTAATGGGCCAGGCTGATAAACTACACCCGACCGCAACAATGTCAGAGTTGGCTAGGTCCAGGTCAAGGAGCTCAGTGAAAAAAGTATGGTTCATGTTCTAATCCAGATAAGGCTTGGACCGGATCAGATTGTGAGGAAGTCTAGAAAAATAGAAAACATTTTCCAATCCCCTACAGAGGATTGGAAAGGACCCACCAGCTGATACAGAGCATTAAACTAGATGTACCCTTTGGTGGTGTTCATTAGGGTCGAGGAGATGCCAACTTTGAAGTTAGTTCCTAAAGAGCTATGAAGAAACAGGAGCTCGAAAAAGATGGCAGGTCACTATAAAAGCAACTACTGCTTGAAGGGAATTTGGGAAAAGCTCGGTAATTGGAAAGCCCCAAAAATAAGTGATGTCCGGAAACAGGTTATTTAGAAACTTCATGAGAATACACCCTCTGAGGTTAGTGACGTAAAGGACTACGTGTCCAGGAAGCCGACTACAAGCACACTCACCCTCTTCAGCAGTGACAATGTGTCCTCTTTCCAGCTCCATCTAGCCACTGATTTCAAAAATGTCACCGGGGCCTAAAGTAGAGAGTGTGGAGAAGACCTGTAACTCAAAAAGCCTATAAAACTTACTCTTAAGAGGGGGAGCTTTCAAATAAGTCGGGGCAGTGTCAAACACCCCATTCTCCATGTCTACAGGGCTACGCCCTACCTCTCTAGAGTGGAGAGATGGGGTGCTAGATGCAGAAGAGGCGAAAGATATCTTTTGAAGGCAGAAGAGGAAAAATTTTCAAAAAAAATGATGAAGGGAAAATAATACTCACTCTCTGGAAATTCCTTCGAAAATTAGGAAGAGAGTTGTTCTGGGCTCTGAATAGTTTTCTTCATAAAGATAGAAAAGAAAGAAAACAGAAGGTGTTGTAGAGAGAAAGCACAGAGAGCAGAGAATTTGCAAGCATGGGGAGCAGAGAACTAGTAAGCAAGAGAAAGAGTTCAGGTAAGTCCTAAAATCTTCAAAAGACTCTTGAGTTATATGAGACAAAGACTCTATTGGGTTGCATAAAAGAAGTCGGTATGCCGGGAACAAAGGCAACTTCCAAAATTGACGAGGCATGTCTCCTCCAAAAACAAGCCATTACAGAGAAAACGGAACGACCTTTGAACTCCCTCGGCCTAAAGGTGGGTAATGACGGGAGAAACGGGGGTGACCCGAAAGAGGAAACGTGGGCAACGAACTGCTACCACCGACTTTCTACATGAGGTCAGGAAAGGTCTTCTAGGGCCACGACATTCGCCCTAGTAAGCTCCAATCCGTCTCAAACATCTTCCATGTAGCGAACAACTGTTTGCGACTTAGAACATCCTCCATGATCCTATGGTCACTTGGTCTGACCTCCCTAAAGAGATAGCTGAGACCTTCAACATCCACGGGCATGCTGCAAAGTTGGTCTAAAGGTCGATTAGCGAGCTCGTAGCTCTCGAACAGGAACGTGAATGGCAAGATATCCAAACCAAGGGAAACTCCACAATTCTAGGAGCAATTGGCGGGATATGATATGATTTCACAATTATCTTAATTGCCTACTGTTGCGTAATAGAAGAGCACTAATCGAAGTGGTAACTTCAGTTTTAATATATAATCATATGATAAACAGTCTACTGACAAGGATAGTGTTTTGGAGTTAATTACACACAATTATTCTTTCAGAAAACTGACTTAGGCATCGGTGCTCTTCCCCTGGCGATAGCCTACTCTAGTGACCTATTATTTTCCTCTCAAGTTGTGATCATAGATGCCATTGCAGTTCAGGATGACCCGGAGGCTACTTCCGAGCCCCATTAACAGTATTATCTGACTCTTAAAAACTTTTCTAAACAAGAGATTTATAATTTAAGCATTTAATGTTAAGTCAAAATATTAAAAATAGAATAGTTTCTTTAAAAGAAGTTAAAGACAGAAAATTGATATGAAGGGGGTTTGAAATTGGATATTATTGTTGATGGGAGAAACGGGCACGTCCCGGATAAGTTAACCCAAATGGGCTCAATCCTCGACCCGAATACTTGAAAGTCAAACTCACGAATCAAGAGGAAAGGTGGGCAGAGATCTTCTACAATTGACCTCCAAAATGAGCTCAAGAGAGGTCTCACCGAACCACGGCCTTCGTCCCGGTGAGCTCCAACCTGTCTCATACATCTTCCATGCCAGGACTAACTGCACTCAAGTCCTAACACAATCCATGAGCCGTTGATCACTTAGCGTAACCTCTTAGAAGAGATAGTTGAGACCTTCGACATCCACGGGCCGATCGCAAAGTTGGTCCAAATGTCGTTAGCAAGCTTGTAGCTCTCGACCACAGACGTGAATGACAAGATATCCAAACCTAGGGAAACTCTATGATTCTAGGAGCAATTTGTGGGATATGATATGATCTCACAATTATCCTAATTGCCTATTGTCATATGATTGAAGAGCCCTGATCAAAGAGGTTTTTGCTCAATTTAATATGTAATCAAATTACAAATAGTCTACGGAGAAGGACATAGTTTTTGTGGTTAATTACTTAATATTACTGTTTTAGAATACCGACTTAGGCATCGGAGCTTTTCACTAGGTGACAACCCACTCAGGTGGCCCACTCCTTTTTCCTCTCAGGTTGTGATCACGTACGTCAATGCCATTTGGGGTGACCTAGAGGCTACATTCAAGCTCCATCACTCCTGGCGCTTTCTGTGGGAAGGAACACTGAAAAGCCCAGCTTCCTTCCCTATATACAAAATGAAATAAATATGAATGGTGATGAATCAATCACAACCAACAGGAGTTTAGCCACCAAGCCGTGGTACATAACCTAGCAGCATGCAACTGTGCACTGGAGAAGTAGTGATAAAAGGCCCAGCCCTAATGGAGGGCAATAACAATAATATCAGGCTAGTTGATCAATAAGAACCATCTAGACCATCGCAGTCTAGACCTTCCCAACAAGTCTAGATCAACCCTACATGAGAGCATGAGAGGGGTGGACAAAGGCACCCTAACCAAACCAACAATGGCAACAACCGAAGACCACAGAGATCAGGGGGAAGTCAAGTGTCTGTTCCAACTGACCTCTAAGAACGCTTGGTGGCTACCCTAGAAGGAATCTTGGGCAAAAGCAATTACATATGAACAAGGTGTATTCCTATGCCACCTTTGAGGGACACACAAAGGCCTCGAGACGAAGGAGGTCGCACACAGCCTGACCAACCCACACCTTCAGAAATAGTGAACGACTCCAGCCCAATAAGGAAGGTCGAGAGACAGGTCGAGCACAGGAAAGGCCATGGGTAGAGAGAGCCCTACCCGTGGCCGACCTCAAAGAAACCATAGCAATAGAAGGGATTATAACTTGCGAGACAAACTAAACCGAGTTGCTGTATCACTAGGTTAGAGACAAGTGACCAGTCCTAAAGAGTAGGGAAGCTCATTGACAACTTCTCTTGGAGAAAGGATACCCACTCGACGAAGCCTGATAAAAAAGACAGGCAGCGACGCTCGAGGGTTTGCCTTGAATCCTCCGTGGAGAGTGACTCTCCTGGCCAATCAAGAGATACAAAGCAGTGTGGACCTATCGAAACCTTCTCTATTTGTCCATAGCATTAGGACTGCTCGGTCGCACAAGTGGAGGCAAGGTATGACGGTGCAGGGGAACCATTACAACACATAGATGAATACGTTCCCTACATGGAAATGTTTGAATACCCTGACCATGTCAAATGCCCTGCTTTCTGGTCCACGTTGACCAAGAGAGCACAATGCTAGTTCAAAGATATTCCAGGGGCAAGTATCTCAAACTGGATTTAACTAAGGAAGCTGTTTCTGAAAAATTATTAGGGCAGCAAGAGATGTGAAAAAGACATTAATATCAAATAGAAGTTTGGTGAAAGCTCGAGAAGTTATTCTAGTCGCTTCAATGATGAGACTGTAGGAATTCAGCAAGGATTGTGACCCAGAGCTGGTGGCTGATCAAGGTGATTCAGATGCGAGGTAAGTTTCGGTTCCACAATCAACTCCATAACGTTAAGAACGTTTGAAGAAAAGGATGTGAGCTGTCTGAAACACCGAATTGAAGCTGGGAACGATTCCCGAGGTGACTGGAACGAGTTCGGATTGGGCTCAAATCTGATTAGGTGACCCAGAATGGCCCAACGAACCAAAGTCACAGCTAAGCTGTGAGGCAAGGCGTTTGTCGGCCATCCGGAGTCGCTTCGTTGTGATGCTTCGAAGGTGGGCATAGGAGAGGTTCTGAGCCAGGATGGACGGCCAGTAGTATATTTCGAAGAAAAACTAGGAGGGACCAAGTTGAACTGCTCAACTTATGATGTCGAGTTCTATGCCATAGTCCATGCACTTCAACATTGGTGGCATTATTTGATACAGCGGGAGTTTGTGTTGTACTCTGACCACCAGGCTTTGAAGTTTCTTCAGGGGCAGCATCGACTTAGTGATAGACTTGCTAGGTGGGTGTCAGCTCCTCAGGAGTTCACATTCACCTTGAATCACAAGTCAGGCATCACGAATAAGGTGGCTGAGGCAATGAGTAGACGACGGTCTTTTCTTAAGATGATACGGGTTGTCACCTTGGGATTTGAGGGATTGAAACGCTGCTACGGGATGATGTAGATTTCGATCCAATTGTGAAGGCTGTAGAGCAGGAGGAACGGTTTGACTATGTGCTTTATGATGGCTATCTTTTCCGAGGTAACTGTTTATGTATTCCTGATACATCGTTGAGATTATTGATTTTTCAGGAATTACACTCACAAGGGCACTTTGGCAAAGACAAGACAACCGGCTTGATCAAGGAAAAATTTTACTGGCCAGGAATTGACAAGAGTGCCCAGGATTACGTTAAGCGATGTCGAGTTTGTCAAGTGTCGAAAGGAGGAGGCACTAATCGGGGTCTTTATACACCTTTACCTATTCCAGAAGTGACATGGACGGATGTGTCAATGGATTTCGTATTGGGTTTGTCGCGAACGCAAAAGGGGTTTGACAGCATCATTATCGTGGTGGATAAGTTCAGCAAGATGGCTATGTTCATTGCTTGCAAGAATTTCATGGATGCTAGCAAAATTGCCGACTTGTACTTTAGAGATGAAGTGCAGAGATTTGGGTTGCCAAGGAGTATCCTGTCTGATCGGGATACGAAATTCATTAGCCACTTTTGGTGAGAGCTTTGGAAGCGCGTGGAGACTACTTTGAAGTTTAGCAGTCTATACCATCGACAGACGGATGGCCAGATGGAAGTGGTGAATCACACCTTGGGGGACATGTTGAGGGCGCAGGTTAAATCTTTTGGGACTTGGGATTCTGTACTTCTGAAGATTGAGTTTGAATTCAACTGCTCCGTGAACAGGTCCACCAAATTTTCTCCTTTACAGATTGTTTTGGGGCGAAATCCGATTGGTCCTCTCGACCTTGCCATTCCTGATCATGGTTCTGTCCAAGGGAGGTGGAGGATCGTCTGGTTGATCTACAGTCCATTCACGCAACTGTCAAAGCAAACTTGGAGTTAGGTGATCTGGTTTGGGTATCTCTGGACCGGAAGGTAGGACCACGACAAATCTTGGAGAAACTTGGCATCAATGCTTATCAAGTCGAGTTACCAGACGAGTTCAGCATCGCCTATGTTTTTAAAGTGCAGCATCTCACGGCTTTCCATGGAGATAATCCGAGCTTGAGGACAAGCTCCATTCAAGAGGGGGAGCCTGACGCAGTGCTGGTTGCTAATAAAGGTGATTCAGGTGCAGGGCAAGTTTCGATTCCACAATTAGCTCCACGACATTCAGAACGTTTGAAGAAGAGGACGTGAGCTATCTGTGACACTGAATTGATGCCGAGCACAATATCCGGTGACTGAAACTTACAGCATTGGGCTCAAATTTGACTGGCTAACTCGGAACCGCCAAACGAAGCAAACTTACAGCATTGTTGTAATGCAAGGCATTTTTGAGCCATCCAGATTCATTTCGATGGAGTTTTCGGCAATTTTTTATTTTCAGTGACATTGTCATAATTTTACAGTTTTTAGTGACAGTTTCATAATTTACTATTATTCTAGGGGTTTTTTGGCAATTTCTTTCCTTTTCGTTTTTTATTAGGATTAGGCTTTGTTTTTTGGCTTGAAGAATGGTTTCAGCTAGTTGTTTTTCAACAGTTTTGATGAATTAAAGTTGCCTCTATTCGGCTTTGCGATTTTCGACTACTTCGAAAATTTGTTTTTGCTTGATTTTAATTTTCGTCTTCTAACTACTTGCGTTGAAGCTTGATTAGATGGAAAATTGGATCAGGTTTTTTTTTCGTTTCTTGTTTTGCAAGTTTCTGAACAAGAACGAATTTTCAGATTCTGTTTCCGACTGCGTTAGTTGCAAGGGGGTATGTAGCCCTTAGGCTGGCAGAAGAGCCAGTGAAATCCATTCAGGAGTGGGAAACACTAATTGAGAAATTAATAAAGGTTGAAGAGATGGCAGTCCAAAAGAAGATTCCAAGTTTTGCCTCAGAAATTGAGAAAGACAATAAAGGGCTTCCAAAAAGCCCACAGACATAAAGAACAGACAGGAAGGAAAATCATTTGAAAGGAGGATCCTCAAATAAGAATAGGAAGACGATTCCAAACCTAGTAACAACTCCCATCACGACCTGACAGGTAGAAATACTAGTGCTCATCGAAAAGAGGGTCTCCTAAAGCCGCCAAGGCCTCTCAAAACTCCCTTGGCCAAAAGAAACCTGGTAAAATTTTACCATTACCACAAGGACCATGGGCACCTCACAGAGGACTATTTTGGCCTCAAACGCAAGATTGAGAGGCTAGTAAAGGAGGGCCACTTGCAAGAGTTTCTAGCAAGGAACATAGGTCCAGCAAATTCGCATCCTGTAGCTCCATACAACCAGTGACCTCCAGTCAGTGAGATAAATGCAATAGAAAGAAAGTCGAAGCAAGCTCGGGGGGCGGGTGGGGGGGGAAGATTTAGAGCCCCTAATGGTGTCATTCTAGATTGGGGATTTCCTGGTACATAAGATATTTGGTTGACACCAGGAGTGCAGTAAATGTCTTGTACAAATGGCATTTAACCAAATAGGGATAGACAAATTCTCTTTGATAAAATAGACACAACCCTGACTAGCTTCAATGGTAGTACGACCTTTACAGAAGGGATTCTACTGGTTCCAACTGTGGTGTATGTGAATGGCACGGGCGTCACTGAGGCCATCAATTAGTTGGTGGGCAATGCACCTAGAACTTATAAAACAATTCTAGGAAGGAAAGGGGTCATGGACCTAAAAGCTGAAATCTCCTTAATAAACTACTACATGAAAATCCAGGTTGGAGAAGCCTGGGTCATCCTAAAAAGAGACATGCAACTCACCACAAAATGCTACCTCGCTGACGGTAGTACGGAGACTTTGGCGGTGCCCAAGCAGCAAGATTTCATTGACCGCCCAGAGAGGAATGATAAATTTTGAATCCAAGCAACCTGCAGAGGCGAAAAAATTTTCCTCAACCCTGAATTCCCTGAGAAAGGGATAAAGATAGGGGAGCTTTTGCCTTCCAAAATTAAATGGAAGCTTGTTGTCTAGCTACAAGAATATTTGAAAGTCTTCTCCTGGCGACCTAATGACCTCGAGGGCATTGACAAGCGAATTGCAGAGCACATGGTCGGGCTTAAACCAGGAGTCAAACCATTGGAGTAAAAGAAAAGGAAATTTGCTTCAGAGCGAAACGAGGTCATAGCCCAAGAAGTCCAAGCTCATGGCTCTGTTGGAATCTTGAAGGAAGTAGTATACCCAAACTGGCTAGCCAACCCAGTGGCTGTGCCAAAGAAAGAAGGAACCTGTAGGATGTGTGTGGATTTCACTACACTAAACAAATAGTGCTAGAAGTACTCATATCCACTCCTATGTTTCCTAGATGCCTATAAGGGGTACCACCAAATTCCAATGGCAACAGAAGATATGGAAAAGACCTCAATTATCACAGAGGTCGAGAACTATTGCTACACCAAGATGAAATTCAGTCTGAGGAATGCAGGTGCAGAATTCTAGCGAGCTATGAACAAGTTTTTAAGAACCAACTCAGGAGGAACATTGAGGTCTACTTGGACAACATCGTAATCAAGTCCAAGACCATTGAGGGCTTCATTGAAGACATCAGGGAAACTTTTGAGACATTGAAAGTTGCTCATGTGAAGCTCAACCCTGAGAAATGTACCTTCGGGGTCTCGGTAGGTAAATTCCTAGGCTTCAAGATATCAGAATGAGGCATTTATGCCAATCCTAATAAAATAAAAGCACTTTTAGACATGGAACCTATTGGAAACATTAAAGAGGTCCAAAGTCTGACTGGAAAGATGACTGCATTAGCGCTCTTCATCAGCAAAATGGCTGACAGGGGAGAGAAATTCTACGATGTTATCAAGAAGTCGAAAATGACAGACTTTTTGGGAAAACCCCGACAGCTTGTCTCTCCGAGGTCAGGAGAGGAAATTTTCATGTACCTAACTGTAATAGAGAAGGCAATCAACTCGGTGAGACTGGTAGAAAGGTCAGGTTTACAATTTCAATTTTACTATGTAAGTTGTTTCCTCCGAGGTCCCAAAATAAGATATTCTTAAATCGAAAAATTGTTGTACGTGATTGTTATTACCTCAAGGAATCTTAAACCTTATTTTAAAGCTTACTCGATACGAGTGTTAACTAATCTACAACTAAAACAAGCTTTGGTGAAATGTGTGGAAGTGGGCACGTCTCTATAGCTTGATAGGAGATGACAAGGTGTATAGAAGGTTGTACATATGGCCATTTCTCAAATGCCAAGGCAAGGGAAAATGAGAGTATGTTATTGAAGAGGTACAAAATGGAATATGTGGATCATACATAGAAGTAAAAACCGTCACCAAGAAAATACTATTTACGGGATATTATTGGCCTTCAATGGTTTCAAACATTGAGAAGGTCTTATAGAAATGCACGAGCTGCAGGTTGCACGTATGAGTCAAGAAGAAGTGTGGGTAGCGGTCTCCTACCACCGACCTCCCAAGTCACCAACCTACAAAATGAGCTCAGGAGAGGTCTCACTAGACCATGGCCTTTGACCCAGTGAGCTCCAATCCGTCTCATACATCTTCCATGCCATAACTAACTATGTGCAACTCCTAACACCCTCCACAAGCCTTTAATCACTCGGCTCGACCTCCTAGAAAAGATAGTCAAGACCTTCGACGTCCACGGGAAGGCCACGAAGTTGGTCCAATGGTCGTTAGCGAGCTTGTAACTCTCGACCAGAGACTTGAATGGCAAGATATCCAAACCCAAAGAAACTCCACGATTTTAGGAGCAATTGGAGGGATATGATATGATGTTACAATTATCCTAATTGCTTATTGTGTAATTGAACAGCCCTGATCAAAGAGGTAACTTACTCAATTCGATATATAATCAAATTACAAACAGTCTACGGACAAGGATAGTTTTTGGGATCAATTACTCAAGATTACTCTCTCATAATATTGACTTAGGCATTGGAGCTCTTCCCCAGGTGACAGCCCACTCCGATGACCTACTCCTTTTTCCTCTCAGATTTCCAGTGGACAAAGGATTATCAGACAGCTTTCAGGAGATTGAAGGAATTTCTAGGAAAATCTGCATAACTTATCTCCCTAAGGTCGGGAGAGGAAATTTTGATGTACTTAACTGAAACAAAGAAGGCAGTCAGCTTGGTGCTGCTAGTAGAAAGGTCAGGTTTACAATTTCCAATATATTATGTAAGTCATTTGCTCCGAGGTACTGTAATTAGATATTAAGACCTTGAAAATTCTTCTACCACATTGTTATTACTTCAAGGAATCTTAAGCCCTATTTTGAAGCTTACTTCAATAAGAGTATTAACCAATTTGCCACTAAAACAAGCCTTGGCAAAACCCGAGCCATCGGGTAGGACAATGAAGTGGTTGCTCAACCTCTCGGGATATCAGATTAAATTTGAGCCAAGGAAAGTTATCGAAGCTCAAGGTCTCTTAGACTTCGTAGAAGAATGCACAAAAGTTCTACTGGAGCTCACAAGCACTTGGTAAATTAATATCTAGACCATGTACATAGATGGCTCCATTGAAAAAGGAATATTCAGGTGCGGGAATTGTATTGATTAGCCCGAACTGAGTGAGAATCCCTTACTCTATGAAATACAACTTCCCAACCTCAAATAATGAATCCGAATATGAAGTTCTCTTAGTAAGTCTAAGGCTTATAAGAGCCCCAAAGGAACAAAAATTACACACTAAAACTAATTCACAAGTCATGGCTTGCTAGGTTGCTGGAGAATATGAAGCTAGGGAAGAAAATATGATTGAATATCTCAAATGAGTAAGAGATATAACATCAAAAATTGAGTATTTCCTTATTGAGAAAATACCTAGAGAGCAAAATTCTGAAGCAGATGCACTATCTAAAGTCTACCGAGTGCTCATGGGGACAATTATACTCTCCCAGCATAAATCAAGAAAAGAACCTGGTTATAGAGGATGAGACAGACTGGAGACACCCAATCTTCAAATTCCATAAAGATATTGACCTTCCACAAGATGACAAAGAAGCTTTCCAAATACGAAAATGGGCACCCTTTTATGTCCTGATAGGAGATGATAAGGTGTATAGGAGCTCATATACATGGCCATTACTCAAATTCCTGAGCAATTGAGAAGGAGAGTGTGTCATTGAAAAGGTGCATAATGGAATATGCGGATCACACATAGGAGCAAAAACCGAGTAGAGAAAGTACTAAGAACGGGCTATTACTGGCCGTTAATGGTTTCAGATAATGAAGAGATCATACAAAAATGCAAGACCTACCAACTACATGGAAATAAATAAGTCGCACGTACCTCCAGCAAAGTATATATCCATCAGCACATCGGTGCTATTTGACATTTGGGGTATCGACATATTAGGACTTTTCCCAAAAGGAGTGGCCGGTGTCTAATTCCTAATTATAGCCATAGAATACTTCACCAGATAGGTTGAAGCAAAACCAATGGTAATATTTCCTAGCCAAAGGCATAATCCTTCCTATGGAGAAATATTGTATGCAGGTTCGGGGTTCCCCGAGCTATCATCTCGAACAATGGAAGGTAGTTTATAGGCGACCCATTTAAGACTTTCCGTAAGAACATGAATATAGAGCAAAGATTGACCTCTACAGCTCATCCTCAAGCGAATTTTTATCTAAGGTCACAAACAGAACAATTCTGGAAGGCCTCAACAAAAGCTTTACCAAGCTTGAGCAGGAAGGTAGAAATTCCAAGCATCCTAGGGGCATATAGAACCACACCTAGGAAAGCTACTAGAGAAACACCATTCAGTCCATGTTTTAGCGTGGAAACTGTAATGCTGGTCGAGGTCGAAATGAAGTCCTTAAGATTGACTGAATGTGATATAGCCCTAAACAAGGAGGGGAGAAGGGCAGACCTTGACCTCCTTGAATAAGTTAGAAATAAAGCTATGGAAGCTGAAAGAAGATATAAAAGGAAAGTTACAAATTTTTTCAACTAAATTGGAAAGAAAAGCATTGCATAGTTGGAGAAATGGTCTTCAAGAGGTCAGATGTTGGAAAGCAAAGACAACAGGCAGTGTTGGGAAGAACCTTACATAATCCGAGAAGTTCACAAAAGAGGAAGCGATAAGCTCACTGATCTCAAAGGAAGGCAACTTCTAAGACCTTCGAATGTTTGCCATCTAAAGAAATTCTATGCCCAAGGCTTTCTAAGACTTTACAGACCTCGCAAGCTCGTTATATAGCCTGGGAAATTGTTTGAAATGAGCTCACTAAGTAGCAAGGGAACCTGAGCGATTGCTTTAGTTTTGTTTGAGCAAAGTGCATATCAAATTTCAGAGGCATAAATAGAAGATGAGTTTGCAAAGTTCATTGAGAACTTGTTTCTTCTTATTTGCCTAAGTTTCAAGGCCAATCAAGATTAATAGGCAAATATTAAGTGTTGAAGCAGAAACGAAAGCACTTTAGAAAATTGTGTGTTTCTAAAAATAATAAAAGAGGTAACAAACACACCTCTCAAAGTATTTGGAACAACAAGAACAAATATAAACTCAAAAAGATGAGCATTGTATATTACAGTGCATGAAATGAGAAGAAGAAAGACTATGAAAAGTTCCATTCTATTACAATTTAGTCTTCTTCATCATCTTATCTCAGGGCCTCCAACGATCTTGGCAGAGTCTTCTCATCCACAGCTATCTCTTAACCAGCGACATTAGAGGGACCTGCGCGAGAATCATCAATATTCTCAAATGGAGGTCTAAATGAAAATAGACAAGTAGCTTGAGAGAGATCGAGTACCTCATTGAAATCAACAAGCTGTGGATGAAAAGGATAATGCATAATTAAATCTCCATAGCCATGGATAAGTGTACCTTAAGGAAGAGCATATGCCTTAGGGGGAACATCATGAATCACCAGCTCAAAGGTCAGCGCTTCGACAAGCTGGTCTAGAGGACCTTTCTCTTCTTCAGCATGGCCCTCATCAGCTTGACCGACCTTAGCCAAGGCTTTAGCTGTTGCGACCTGCTCCTGTGAGGACCAATCAAGACCTTCTCGCTCCCAAGGAAGAAGAGCAGTTGCATCTGGATGATACAGCCTCTCGTGGACATCTGGACCGATCTTCAAATCCAAATTGAGCCCAAATAGCTGAGGTCAAAGGATGTACTCCACATAAGCCTGGAAAGCTGGGATCCCTTCAAGCTTGGATAAAGAAAGGCTGCCATCCTTCTCATATATGGCCTCACAATCCTCCAATTGAGCCTCGAGCTCGTGGATGCAGTCTTCTGGACAACTTCTTCGAAGGTTGAGGCCATAACTAGATTCTCAGCTTTAGCCTCACTTATATTCTTTATGAACTCCCCTACAAGGTTTCTCACGACCATGTAGGAGGGGTTGGCTTTCTTGGCGGAGGTAGCAAGCTCCCCGTTGTCTTTTTTAGGACGACCTTTCTCATCTTGCAGTTGGGTGATTAAAATGGTGAACTCTTGATCTTTCATTGCTCTCTCCATTTGTCTCCTCAATCGCTCTCCCGAGAAGTCATGATTCTGGAAAAAAGAAAACAAGAAGAAAGGTCAAACATCAAGACTAAATGACTACAAAAATGTAGAAACCAAGAAAACTTACTGTACTATGGAGAGAGGCAGTGTATTGGTCCAGCTCGTCATCTGTGAGCTGTCGACCCATACCCTGGTTGACGGGAGGTGCACATTCCAATGGGAAAGATTGGGAGTGTGTGGCTAGGTCGGGGACCCACTTCACTCACCAGTGCGGGAGGCCAAGGATAGATTCCCCAGCCTTTTTACTGTTTCAGCGACCTTATGGCAGTGCAACCATTGAATTCCAGTCCCTACTTTAAGGTCGTTGGGGCCTTCCCTTTCGTCGAAGTGGTCGAAGGAAGCCCTTTCTCTTGCTATTTAGATTGGGAGGAAGGGGAAGGGGAGATCACGATCTTTATGGGAGTTTCAGAAGCCCCCAAGGCAGTAGCCTCTCCACTCCTTTTCATGGCTGTCCGAGCCCGACCCGTCATGTTTGCCTTCTTGCTCCGAGATAGGGATTTTCAAAGAAGACCCCGCAAAGGTCGAAGTAGCAGCAGGGACGGCAAATGAAGCTCGGACAGCATCCCTAGGGCTAATAGTGGGAGCCCGGAATTCCAGCAACATTCCCTACTGGCCTTGTTGAGAACTAGGGGAGGACTTCAATAGCCATGTGGTCCTCAACGCTACTAAAACAACAAAGGAAATACATGTTAGCATGCAGAAAAGTTAAAGAAGACTTATTGAAAGCTAAAAACCAAAGAAGTTTCCTACCAATGGGAAGAATTCCCACACTTCTAAGTATGGGGAGGTCGTGATCTGCTAGACTTCCTAATCCAGTAGAATGGAGGAAGGCTACTGGCAAGACTGGCTAAGTCTACCCAACCTTCTTGACTTTAGAATAGGCCAAGTCCACAAGAAAAATATTCAGATTCCAATCTGGGTAGGGTTTGGACTTTACCAGATTGCTTGGAAGCTTGGCAAAGAAAAAATACTTTTTATTCCAATTCCAGCTAGAGGATTGGAAGGGACCTAGTATTTTGTACCTATTATTGAATCGAAGGTACCCTACACTGGTCTTGTTGGGGGCTGTGCAGACACCGACCTTGAAAAAGTGCCTAAAGAGATCAAATATGGACTATCTCAAAAAATAGAGGATGCAGGTAAGAAAGAAGAATGCCTCCTTTGAAGTTAGTTAAGTGAAGGACTATGTGTCCAACACGACAGCTATTAGGGTGCTTGGACTCCCGAGTGGCAACTATGTCCTCCCTATCCAGGCCCTGCTCCCCACTAATTTGAAAACTTTCAAAGGGACCCAAGCTCTTGAGCTTAAGAAAGTTGACTAGTCCTTTTGGAACTGCTTTGAGTATGCTTGGATGATAACAGTGGTACTCTTCTGGGATATGTCTATATCACCCTTATTAATCTTCTCCGGGCCTTCCGAATACTGACACATACATATGTACAACATTATTATGATTCATTTATAATCAGAATAGTCCTAATCGTATGAAATAGATTTCAACCAAGTCAAGTGGGAAAACTTTTAGAGGATAATATCATGAATCCATGAGGAAGAAGCCACTTTATCACTTGTGCAAATATTTCCCCCGTTTTAAGTTGTTTATAATTAAGGAGGGAATATCAGTTACTTACACGTCCCATGGCTAAAAGTTTATTTTACCCTTAATAGTCAAATTTTTTTAAAATTTTCCAATGACATTTTATTACATTAGCACTTCCCCATTTTAAAAACCACATACCAATCTTAATTAAAGGATGTAAAGAGGAGAGAGAAGATTGGAGTTGGGATAAAATTCAATGATGGTGATGGAGCTCGGAAATGATTTCCGAGTCACCCCGAACCATGATGGCACATGCGATCACAACCTAAAAGAGATCAGATCACCGGAATGGGCTTTCACCTGAGGATAACTCCAATGCCTAAGTCGCTATTTGATGAGAGTAAAATTAAATTCATTCTGCTTGTGTAATCTATGTGTGATTCGATATGTATATCGAATAATGAGTTACCATTTAAGTGAAGTTACCTTGTTGGAGTGAACCTCAATTACATCAAAGTAGGCATTTGGGATAATTGTGAGATCATATACCGCCAATTGCTCTTGGAATTGTAGAGTTTCCATAATAGAAGACATCTTGCCATGCATGTCTTTGGTGTATGAGCTACGAGCTTGCTGCTGACTTATAAATCATCTTTGTGACCTTCTAGCGAGTTTTGCAGGTCGCGATGAGCTTTAGCTTATCATGTGCATCAAGTGTTGTAGATAATTAATCGTGGCATGAAATATTTATGAGATGGTGCTCACTGGTTTGAAGGTCAAGGTCCAGTGAGATCTTTTCCAAGCTCACTATAGGTCAGTGACCTAGGAGGTCAATGACTGAAGAGGTTGCTAACTCACCTTTAAAGGTGTCTAATCATATCTCTTTTATTCAGGTTAGAGTTTGAGTACATTTGTGTCAGGTTTATTCGAGACGTACCCGCTTTACCCATCATTACTACCTTTCAGGTCCTGCGAGCTCCTAGGTCGCAGTGCCAAAATTTTCAATGTGGAGCTCCAACCTCTGAAGAGTCGCTTCATTTTTGTAATGGCTAGTTTTGAGGTATCGTGTCTTATCAGTTTTGGCAGTTGCCTCGATTTGTGGATAATGTATCTTTCCAGAAACTTAAGAGACTTAATCTTCCATATAAACTACGGAATTTTGAAGAGTTTAAGATTTACCAAAATTCATCCTAGCAAAATCAAACCTTCTCTCTACAATAAAAACTTTGAGTTTTCAAACTTCTCAAGTTTTCTCCTTTCTAACCAACGATCTTCTAGGTGATCGGCAATTCTTCCTTTCTCGAAAGTTCTCTAGCATCAACGAGTGAGTTTTCTTCCCCTCCCTATTTCTTTTCTTTCGCAAAAAGATGTCTCCTCGTCGAGTGCACAGTGACTCCTTTTCTATTCAACTCCCCGTCACTGAGACACATACACCCACACACTCATTTTCCACGAGCACTATTCTCTCCCTATTGATGAGATTCCTGTATCTCTTTCAACTCAGGATTTTGATAATAAGGTGTATTATTAACCTCCTCTCTTTGAAAGTGATCCCGTAGTTAAGCGGAATGAATATTGAAAAATTTGAGTTGGAGGTTTTTCCTCTTGAGTCTGTTGTATAGTACTCTCATATTATGCAGATTAGCGGGGAGGGAGCATTGAATAAAGGTGATATTGTAGTCGCTAATAGTTCTGAAAATGCTTGTAGTCGGCATGATGGATTCATCATCCGTCACCTAACGAATCAGAGGGGAGGGATTCTCCTTCCCAATCTCCATCCCCATCTTTTTTTTATATTGCTTATTTTTTGGAGATTCCCCATTGTGCAACTTACTCCTAATGCTGTTAGAATGATTATAGGCTTTGTAACAACTTGTCACCTTTATAGAGTCCCAGTTTCTCGAGAGCTCTTTAGGTGTTTCTTCAAAATTGGTATCTCCACTGCACCTAGGAAGACTAGTTTGGGGTATCTTCAAATCAATAATAGGTATAAACTGTTGGGAAACTGCAAAACTAACCTTTTTACTAAGACTACCGAGCTTACAGCTTTCTCGGTTACAGTGAGGTACATCAGAAGTTCTTCTCTATGTCTTGGTGAAATGAGTTGTGAAGGCTTTCCCATGAATTCTTTCAGCTTCATGAATGTTGTTTGACAATCCTTTGACTACTAGAATCCATCTGACTTTTTCAAGACATTGTAGAACTTCTCTCCCTTGTCGGCCATTTTGCTGATGAAGCGACTTAAAGCTGCCAGCTTCCCTGTTAAACTCTAGACTTCTTTGATGTTTCTAGGAGGTTCCATGTCTAGAAGTGCCTTTATCTTATTAGGATTTGCATCAATACCTCGTTCTCATGTCATAAAGCCAAAAAATTTTCATATTGAAACTCCAAAAGAGCATTTCTGAAGATTGAGTTTCATGTGAACAGCTTTTAGTGTTTGAAATGTCTCTTTAATATCTTCAGTAAAATCATCTGAGGTCTTGGATTTGATAAGAGTGTCATTTACATAGACCTCAATGTTTCTTTCGAGCTATTTCTTGAAAACTTTATGTATAATTCGCTGGAATTCTACCCCTGCATTTTTCAAACCAAATGGGGATTTCAGTGTAGCAGTAACTTCTGACTTTAGTTATGAATGAGGTCTTTCCTATGTCCTCCAACGCCATTGAGGTCTAATGGTTTCTTTTGTAAGCATCCAAGAAACAAAGCCATTGATATTCAACTGTTGAATCAACCATTTGGTCGATGCTCGAATGCGGGTATAAGTCTTTCTGGCAATACTTATGGAGTGTAGTAAAGTCTACAAACATCCTCCATGTCCCCTCATTGTTTAGCATGACCACCGGGTTGGCAAACCAATCAGGGTACATGACCTTTTTTAAGATTCCAGCATCAAGAAGAGCTAAGATTTCTTGAGCTATGACCTTGTTTCCTTTCAGAGCAAAGGTCCTTTTCTTTTGTTTAACTGGTTTGACTCCTGGTCTGAGACCGACCATGTGCTTTGCCATTTCTCTATCTATGCCTTCGAGGTCAGTAGGTCACCAGGCAAAGACCTTTAAATACTCTTAGAGTGAATCAACCATTTTTCCTTTGATCTTGGAAGGCAATAGCTCTCCTATCTTCATTCCTTTCTTGGGAAATTTAGGATTAAGAAATACTTTTTCTCCTTTTCTATGTTCTTGGATTCTGGATTTTTCATCATCTAGTGGTAGGTCAATAAAATCAACCTTTGAGGTTACTCCTGAGGTCTCTACATCCCCTTTAGCAAGGTAGCATTCTGAAGCTACATTCCTGTCACCTTCGAAGGTAATCTAGGTGTCAGCCAACTGAATGCACATGTAATAATTCAACAAGGAGATTTCAGCCTTTAGGTCCATGATACCCTTCCTTACAAGAATTGCATTATATGTTCTTGATGCATCTACCAATAGCTAGCCCATGATTTCTGTAACTCCTTTGCCATTTACATAAACTACAATTGGAACTCACAAAATTCCTTCAACTTAGATCGTGCTGCTAAAACTTGTCAAGGCTGTATCTGACTTTAGCAGTGAGCTCTTGTCTATTCCCATTTAATCAAATGCCCTATCGTATAAGACATTCACTGCACTCCTAGTATCTACTAAGATTTTTCTGACAAAAAATCTCTAATTTGGAAAGATACTGTGAGGGGGTCAACATTTCCTCCCTAAGCTTGTTTTGACCCCCTCTCAATTACATTGATCCCTCTCATTGGAGGTCATTGCCGATTAGCTACTTTAGGTGGTGGGTTTGTAAGACCTACATTCTTAGCCTGGAACACTCATGCAAGTGGGCTTCTTTAATCAATCTCTCAATTTCTAGTTTTAAGTCAAAACAATCCTCGATGAGATGACCACGGTCCTTATGATAATGGCAAAAATTTGAAATGTCTCTCTTTTCCAAGTGGGTCTTGAGAGGTCTTAGTGGCTTCAGGAGATCTTTCTTTTCCATGACCACTAAGATTTTTGCCCACGAGGCTATCAAAGGGGTACTCACCAAGTTGGAAATTATCTTCATCTTCTTGTTTGAAGGTCTTCAATTTGAATGGGAGTCTTTCCTATCCCCCTTGGATGTTCGCTAACTCTTAGGTTGCCCTTTGGTTTCCTTTATTGTGGTTAAGGTGAAACCAGGAATCTTCTTTTGGACTATTATCCCCTCTACTTTGATTAGTTTTTCCAGGAGTGTTTGTAGCTCTTTGATGGTCCAGGAGTGTTTGTAGCTCTTTGATGGTCTTCACCGGTTCATTTGCTAGCTTGAGAGCCACATACCAACCTTGTAATCCTGCTTAAATGCAGTGATGTAGATTGCATCATTCTTCTACTCATTTTCCACTGCTTCATCATTGAATCAGTTGCAGCAACTCCTGGTGCTTTCATCGACCTTTTGTCTAATGTTGAAGAGGTCATTGATGTCTTTCTAACACTTCATGCTACTTTGACTGTTTTTCATAAATAACTCTTTTAGCTGGGTCTAGTTCGAGATGCTTGCCCCTAGAATACTTTGAACCATGATTGTGCTTTCTTGGTCATTGGATTGGAAAGCTTAGCACTTGACATGGTTAGGGTATTCAAAGATCTCCACATAAGAAACGTATTCATCAATGTATTGCAATGGTTCGCTTGTGCCATCATATTTCATCTCAACCTGTGGTGCTTTAAATCCTAGAGGCATTCAAGCTATCCTGATGCTACGGACAAATGGTGATGATTCGGACTAGTCCACGTTACTCTGAATTTCTTGGTCGCCATTTCCTTCATGATTTGCCTGGAGAATCACTCTCCTCGGTGGATTCAGGGCTAACCAGTGGCTTTGTTGCCTGTTCTTTCAATTAGGCTTCACCATCAAGATATCCTTTCTCCAGGAGGAGTTCTTAGCAAGTCCCCTGCTTGTCTGGGCTCATTGCTTGTTGTTGACTTCTAGAAATTGCTACTCAATGGAGTCTATCACCCAGATCATAACTATGACCATTGCATAGAGTTTTTCTGAAGACGATTATCGGTGGTGTTCTTTCTGTGTTGCCTCCTCGGATCCTTACCCGACGAGCTTCTCCCTGTCCAAGCTCTGCTTCTCGACCTTCATTATTTTGAGTTTGGCCATATGGAAGGTCACTTCTTGCCTCTAGATTTGGGAGTGGATCCAATTGTATGTGATTTGACTACCTTGAATCTCCGACTTCTCCCAGCTGATACATAGTCCTTTCTGCCTAACATTCCTTCCAATTCTAAAACCATGTGTTCCAAGAGGTCGGTTGGAATAGAGACATGGCTTCCCTTAGACCTTTGGGGTCTAGGAATATTGTCTTCTTTGTTTGGATTTTGTTGTCTTTTCTCTATCTTTTCGTGTCCAGGAGGATTATCAAATAGAACTCTTCGAGAAGGTCCAGATTGTTATGGTCTTGGCGGTAATATCGGATCAACCACACTGGTTATAATTGTTGTTATTTTCTCCATGAAGTAGATCCTCTGGAACTGTTTCTCCAATTTGTAATTACATTCTTCCTGGTATAGGCTGCGACCTTGTCGTCACGATTTCTATATGTTTCTAGGTTCAAGTGAAGAAAATCTACCGGGAAGTGAAGGAAGACCTGTGTCAGTGAGGGAGGGAGTGAAGAAGGACCGTTGCCGGTGAAAGAGTGAAAAAGGACTGCTGCCCGTGAGGAGTGAAACACCGCCTCGGTGAGTGAGGGAGTGATGAAGAGTGAAAGAAAATGAGAGTGGAAAAAGGGAAGACGGGAGAAGAAATGACACTGGAAGGAAGAAAGAAAATGACAGTGAAGGCCGCTTCTCGGTTTGTTGTGTAAAGAAAATGAAAGTGAGTTGAGTTATCTAGTGAATTATTATGGTGATCCATCTTTCGAGAAGTACTGGACATTTGTGTATAAAATCGAGAAGAAGATGATAAGTTGAGTCTCGGTTCTCGATTTGGGTATTGAAAAACGAATTGTAAGGGCGTAATTTCCCATTTTTAGAGTAATTTGTATTATCCAAAAATGTTAAAAAGTCAATTTGGGTATAAGATGAAATTGGATCAACCCATTTAGGTAGAAACGAAATGTTTATAAAAAGTGGATAAAACTGAAATTAGATCAATCAATTTGGTTATATTTGGGAATTAATTAGTCAAACCTCGGTGTCTACTTGAAAAGGAAGGGCCCATAAAACTGTTAGCTTTTATATGAAAAAGAAAAAAAACATTAATATATTACTTTGATGTATTATATCGGAATTAGAAAAACATTACTCTTCCACTCTTCTTCTAAAATGGATTGTCCATTTTGAGGGACAAAATTCTTTAAGAAAATTTTGATTTAGTTCTAGTTTAATATTGCAATTTTTTTTTGAATAATTTAACTAATTTAAAAAATAAGGTATTCAATTTTGATAATTTTGAAATAAAAATAGAGACATTCAATCTCGCATAAAAAGAGTCAAATTATAACTAAATTTCAATTAGTTAGTGATTTTTAAAGTTAAGTTTGTAGGAAGTTTCAATCTCTTCCCGTAAGGAAGGGAGTTAAATTCTATATTATGCAAGTCTCTCGTTGGAAGTCATACCTATGGATGCTATTAAATGGGTGCATTTGGATTGAGATGAAGTTTTTATTCTCCAATTTTTGGAATGTCAACTAACCTTCAACTTCTATTTGTCTAAGTTTTTAACTAAAATTTTTAAATATTTTATCTCCCATCTTATCTCCTCGTTAAAATGACTCCTAAACCGTCTTCATATAGATTTTGTTGAATGCGGCACTATGACACCTGAAATCTCGATCAAAAAGAAGAATCTTTCTTTTTTTTGCTTTCTTAAATTCCAAATTTTCCAAGACCAAACCTTTCTTACTCCTAAAATGAAAAAAAAATATGGAAAGGAAAAGGAAAGACAAAAAAAAAATGACAAAGGAATTGGACGAACTGCATCGAGTCTTCCATGATGGAGGATGGTAAAATAAAGGAAATGTGTTGACTTAAACCCCAATATTGTTGCTATTGATTAGATCCAAAGGGATGAGTTTGTTTGGAAGATTATTAGGATGAAGCCTTTAATTTCTACTATGTTGATTTGGGCACCCCAATTCTGAAGAAGAAAGATGAGATGTAAGATGTGTAGAATTTATACAAATGTTGTGTTTTAAAACCCATTTCTTATACAAGAAGAGGAACAAGCACACACAGGAGGGGGGGGGGGGGGTTGAAGAAGAAGAAGAATGACGTGAGTTTGTTGAAGTGGAAGGTCCAGATGAGGAAAAGAGAGTTGTGGAGAAGAAAGATTCACTGAAGTGAAAAAAGAAATAGAAAATATGGTAGTCAATAGTCGATGCCTTGATTCGGGAGAAAAAAAAATCACAAAAGAGCTTGAGGAAGTTTTCAATTTTTCAACTTATTTGGACTCAAATTTTGAAATATGATACACAAAATACTATAGAATGTAATGAAGTATACTTTACAGAGTACTCTAATTAAATTTCTAAAAGTCATTAACTATAGTTTGATCCCAAATGTTTTTTTTAGCAATCATAGTCCCTCGTCATATTATGATCAATCGTTTTGATCCAAAATGTCCCTGTTTTTTAAATAAAAATATATAGTTGACTTTGATTGTTAAAGACTTAATGACTTCATATAGAATCCACATGTGTATTTTATAGCATTTTCGTGTGTGTATATATATATATACCTATATATATATAGAGAGAGAGAGAGCAATGATACTAAGTGCACCACCTCACACACTAACAAGTGCGTCTCTTAACCAAATGACAGACTAAAACGGAAGTGGAAAAAGAAGGACAACATCGTTTAACAGCTGTCTAAAACCAAGCCTCACCTATCCACTTCACTCTCGTTTGAAACCAGCTCCACCTACCCAATTCACTCTCCAGTTCCTTCCACTCTCCAATCTCCAGCTCCACTCTTGGTTCGTGGCACTCTCCAATCTCCAGCAGTTGGGTTTCAGCAAGATCTAGACTGAACAAGGTTTAGAGAAGGCAAAGTCCTTCTCCCGTCCAGCAGTTGGGTTTCGACAAGCTCGCCAGAGAGATTGAACACATGACCGAGCTCCTACACAGTCAAATGAAGCTAGCCATCATCGGTTGGTTTGAGATCGACGAGCATCGGCAACATCAAGAAATCTCAAAAGAAACCCACTCCTATGCACACTGTTCAATGACGGAATCTCTACATTAATCTCAAGGAAGCTCAGAAGAAACCCACTACCCTCATTCCACTCCTCTCCACACTATTCCCTAACGAAAAATTATAAATATAGGCCTCTGGTATGTGTATT
>JAOXNR010052291.1:0-17047 GCA_028571225.1 Parsonsia alboflavescens | reverse complement strand
TCATATCTATAAATTTAACTTCAATATTATTGTATTATGAAATTATTATATCTTATATTATTGACAATAAAAAAAATATCAATAAGAAATATAATTTTTATTTTTTATATAATATTACCGGTTTAATTACGGTTCAATTACAATTCAATTACGATTGGATCATTAAACCGTGAATCACTAACTTTTCTGATTCGATGTCTGGTCCGATTTTTGAAACATTGCAATTTACAATCCCACACGTCCCGCTCCGAACGCATACAAAAAAATACTTAAGTATTTCACGTTTTGTTCAAATAGTGTATAAATACATTAAGTGCATTTTTCTTTATTTATTTATTTTGTAAAGATGCTTATAATGTATAGATACACTAAATCTCTCTTATTTTATTTATTTATTTAGTTTTTAGAAATGCTTATGATATATAAATAGACAAATCCTATTTAGTTTGTAAGTATTAGTAAAATATCTAATAGAATAAGGATTTACCAATTACAATATAATAAGGAGTTTATAACTAATCCTATATGGGATTAAATACAAATAGCTTGATAGTCTATAAAAGGGGTAACAATCAAATTAACATGTACCTTTTCTCTCTCTCTCTCTCTTCTGAGCTTTACAGCAATTTGCACTCTCTCTCTATATCTGACTTGAGCATTGGAGCGGAGTATTTGGAGACATCCCCACGTGAGATTTAGATCCTTTCGGGCAATGGACCGGACATCAAATTGGAAAAGTTATTGATTCACAGTTTAATGATCCAACCTTAATTGAACCGGTAATATTATATAAAACATAAAAATTATATTTCTTATTGATATTTTTTTTATTGTCTATAATATAAGATATAATAATTTCATAATACAATAATATTGTTGTTAAATTTATAGATATGATATTAATAGTTTTTTATAACTAATAATCATAAATTCTATTTTATAGGGATTTTAAAATGATAATTTCTAGTATGAATAAAGCTTGAAGCTTATAAGATATTTTTTATAGATATGATGTTAATAGTTTTTTATAATTAATAATCATAATTTCTATCTTATAGGAATTTTAAAATGATAATTTTTAGTGTGGGTAAAGCTTGAAGATTATGAGATTTTTTTTTGAAGTTAAATTTATAGATATGATATTAATAGTTTTTTATAATTAATAATCATAAGTTCTGTTTTATAGGATTTAAAAATGATAATTTTTAGTATGAGTAAAGTTTGAAGATTATAAGATTTTTTTTATTTCTTAATATTTAATAATGAAGTATATTTTGATTAAATTTGTTGATTTTAAAATAACCTAATGATTAAGTTTAAAATTTAATTGAAAAATTATTTAAGTTTTTTTAAAAAAATATAAAAAATGACAAATTTGACCCCAATTTGGATATTTTGAAAAATCGACAAGTTTAGTAGTTGAAAGGTTCACTAGTTCAACCGATCGATCCATCTCGAATTTTCATTTAGAAAACGGTTTTGATAAAAGGAAGATTCAATCCCCTCTTTTGAATCGATTTGATGACCAATTCACGGTCTGACCGGTCCAATCGACTTAGTCCGGTCAAAAAAACAATGTTAAATTGTGGGGTTGTAAATTATTGAAATGATAACTGATGTGGTATAATAACTATCTTTGACAGTTGTCATTGCTTGTTAAACTCATTTATATGAAAAGAAGTACTGCCATGATGTCTATCACTCGCCTAGGTTAAATTTCAAAATATTTTTACTTCACCTTTCTCACCAGTATTTAATTTCGTTTTCTTCATCTGCACTTTTTCTATGCCATATTCCCTTTCTATTACCCAATACACAGAAATCATTAAATAGTAAAATTCAATCTTTCTTGTGTTTCGATTGTGCATTTTCATTTCAAATCATATTTGTACTGTGATTTGAAGTATTTTCCCTGCTGTATTTGTAGATTTCGGGTACTTGTTCCTATTTCCCTTTTTTTATTGCATTTCTAGAGAAATTTACGATTCTGTACCCGCTCTTGACCATCACTCTAATTCTAACTGTATTTGGCTATTCCTTTTGTGGTTTAGTTAATTTTTTTGTTTCTAGCCTGTTAACCATGGTCAAAATGGGTAAAGGTGTTGTGAGGCGAGACAAGTCTGAGGAAGTTATTCGTGTAGGGGAAAAGGATTTGGTGAATGAAGTTCCCAGGTATGTTAGATATGTCTACATGGGTTTTAATTATGATTTCCCCTATGTAGATAAGGAAGATTCAAAATTGACTAGTTTATATGTAAAGCCGAAACAAAAGGTGACCGTAGATAAAGAAAATACATCTGGACTGGCCTTTTATGAAGGCAATAATGGTGGTGTGCCTCAATATAAAGAAGAATTGGCGAAAAAATTAGACTTGGCTAATATTAGGAAGAAATATGATATCTTGGAGTTTTGTAAACTGAGGCAACCTGAAGAGGCCGATAAGATGTATCTACCTCTAGAAGGATTCATTGTGTGTTTTGTTGCTCAACTGAAACCTGGGTTACGGTTTCCTTTACATTCATTATTTAGGGATATCTGTAGGTTTTTAATTTGCCTTTGAGTCAATTGGTGCCAAACATAATTAGGTCTACTGTGGCCTTTATTATATACTGTAATGCCCTTGGGATGCATTGTTGTTTGGAGTTGTGGTGTGAGTGTTTCATGTTGTTGCAAAAACATAACACTGTAAAGGGAAGTGGGCTTTTTTATAGTATACAACGTTTAGGGTTGGGCAACATTGTGTCTTGTCCTACTAGTGTTCATGGTTGGAAAAAGGAATTTTTCTTTGTTGGTCATCTAGAGTTGAAGGATATGGGGATTGATAAGAAGTGGAATGCAAGGAAAATGGTGAACAATGAGCCCCTAGGTGATAGTAAATTAAAAGACAAAACGCAAGTGAGGCAAGGAGTTTACTCGATTAAGTATGTTCAAGTATAGTTTGGCCGTTCTGGAAAACTGGCCAGAACATATCCTTGTTGAGTCCTACATTGGCGGGGATGAGCAAATTAACATGAGAAAACTGAGTATGTGTTATTTTTTTCTCAAATTTGTATATGTTATTTCGTATCTATTTAAAACTGGCCAAAACATATCCTTGTTGAGTCCCGCATTAGCGGGGATAAGAAAATTAACATGAGAACTAATAAGTTGTTATTTTCTCAAATTTGTATGTTATTTCTTATCTGTTTATGATTTTGACTATTTCTATGCCTCATCGTGAAGGGATGAGTTTGATAAAGATGATGAACGAAAACTATTGGGCTTATAAGTGTAAGAATTTTAATGTTTTTGATAATTCTTTTGACTCTTATAGTAAGATGGTAACAGCAATATCGAAAGACATTTCTTATGCTTTTAAAACTGGTCAACGGGGTGTTTATTGGCTTATAGGAAAAGCAAAAGATCCTGTTGAAACCATGGATGAACCAAAAAGGACAAAGAAAAGTAAAACTATAGCTAAGGTTGTTGGACCTCCTGTAAATTAGACCCCCATTAGGACTTCAAGGAAGAAGTCGGTTGTACAATCAAAGGAATTGAAGTTGAGACCTTCATGCCAAAGACTTGTGAAAGCTTTGGAATTGGAAAAGCGGAAGGTGGAAGCGATACCTTTGGCTCCTGAAATAAATGAAAATGTGGCCGAAGAAATCCTTGAGGATGTTCAGGAATCGGCCATGTATTTTCCTCCTTGGGAGATAAGGAGAAGCGACCGGGTTTATTCAATGGAAAGAAGCTCGCAATTTGCTGCTGATGCTTTTCCCCCTGGAGAAGTTTTCAAAATACAAGAGACATCCCTAGTATCGATTATGGACAATTCACAACATCATAGCATCCGGGTATTTTGATTTCAAAATAACATGCCTCTGAATTTTTATGTATTGTACTTTCAATGTTTCTAACTTGTGGTTTTGTATGAAGGCCCTAAGCAACGTTCGTGAACTTGTCAAAAGTGCAAAAGAAGCGATGGAAAAGCCAAAGTCGACATAGCAAAGGCTGTTGAAGCTGAAAAGGAAAGACCTGCTCTTGAACAAGAACTATGCAAGTCTAATATTGCTATGGTTAAGCCATCGGCCAAAGTTAAAACCTTAGATGCTGCAAACAAAGAGATATCGTACAGGCTAAAGGAGAAAGATACCGTCATGAAGGAGAAGGATACCCTGTTAAGTGATGACAAGAAGTCCAGCTGAGCTTTTCAGAAAGACAATGAAAGGCTTATTCATCAATATGAAGATGGGCATGGCTTCCTAAACCCCAAGGTAGAAAAAACTGTCTTGGAGGCATTCTTTACGTCCGACCAATGCAAGAACATGTAGCAAAGGTTTGCAGTGCCCACTCTCATATCAACATATCAAGCATGTGCCAATGCTATTCATGCCTAGAATCCTGACTTTGTCTTGCCCTAAGAAATTCAAGATTATATTAATATGCCATTGGCGGAGCCAAAATATCCATGGGAAGATGATTTTTCCTTTCAAGAAGCTGGCAAGAGATTTCCATCATCAGGACCCGATTCTGAGGGGGAAGAAGGGTGGAATGAAATGTATAGCTTCAACACATTTATTGAAGATTCTGAGAGCGATAGGGGTGACACCTTTGAGGGTATCAACGATGAAGTAACCGATACCTCATACAATGCAGAAGATGTTGAAGTCATCCCAAGTGGGGAGGGTGATGTTGGTCATGCAGAGGTAAATCAAGCCTCTATGACCGCATCAAAGGAGCCAATGATCTCAGAAGCAGGGGAGTCTTCTGCAGACAAGCATAAGGAAGTTTAACCTTTCTGATTCATTTGAAGGTATGTTTTGATGTGTTAGAAAGTTTTTGACTTTGTCATTGGAAGAACCTTTTAAAGGTATCATCGTATGAACATGTGTGTCGACTAAAAATATTGCCAAGTATCAACTAAACAATATTTTGTGCAAACTCCAGGTGGAGCTGCCTTTTAAAGTTCTCATTTACCCAAGGCAGACATTAATCCGAATCCAAAGATGGCCAACAATGCAATACACTCAGGGTCGCAACATAGGCAAAATTAAAAGTTGGCCGAATCCTGAGTCTCGGAGTTCCCATTTTACAAAGGGCCGATTCTTTAAAGGCCTCATTAACAAGGCTGAAACATAGTTCGATTCTTGAGTTTTTGACATTTACACAAAGTCAAAAATTAGCCGATTCTTGAGTTTTAAAGACATTTACACGAGGCCAAAAAATAGGTCGATTCTTTAAAGGTCTCATTCACACAAGGTCGAAACATTGGCTAATTCATGAGTTTAAAGGTATCATTCATACATGGTCGAAACATTGACTAATTCTTAAGTTTAAATGCTGCATTTACACAAGGCCAAAACATTTGTCGAATCATGAGTTTAATGGCCGCAACATAGACAAAAACATGAGTTGAAAGGTTACAATCACACCAAACCGCAACATGAGCCTAAAGGCCACAAGGCAAAACACGAGATTGCGCAAACCACGTAGCAACAAAGTACATCACACCTGTTCACATTACATCAAACCTTTGCACAAACCACATGTGGTAACTTATAATTCGACCATATGTAGGTGTGGTAACTTACAATTTGGCCTATAAATATATAAATATATATATTATGCAATGTGCTATTCAGTCATGTTTGTTTCGGCCATGTATGTGTAGAAACTCTTGATTCGGCCATATTTGAATCGACCTTGTGCAATCCGAGAGTGTTGCAACTCATGATTTGGCTTATGTTTCTACCTTGTGATTTTGGCATGAGATTCAGAAATGTAACTCATGATTTGGATTATGTTTTTGCCTTGTGTTTCGAGCATGAGATTCGGGAATGTAACTCATGATTTGGTTTAATTTTTCTACCTTGTGATTCGTCCATAAGATCCGAGAGTGTGACTCTTGATTAAGTTTATGTTTTGCCTCATGATTCAGGCATGAGATTTAAAAATGAGATACGGGAGTGTAACTCATGATTTGGCTTATATTTCTGCCTAGTGATTCGGGAGTGGTAACCCATGATTCAGCCATGTTTTAGGCTTGTGATTTGGGAATGTTAACACATGATTCAGCCTTGTGATTCGAGATTTTTGTAACTCATGAGCCATATTTCAGCCTTATGATTCAGGATTGTGGTAACTCTTCATTCGGCATCGTGTCAACCTTGTGATTGGGGGGGGGGGGGGTGATAACTCATGATTCGACCATATTTCACCCTTGTGATTTGGGAATGTTAACACATAATTCGATCATGTTTCGGCCTGGTGATTTGGGAATGTGATAACTCATGATTCGACCATATAATTTAGGATTGTCGTAACTCATGAATCGATCATGTATATTCCAATGTTTCGGTCGTGTGAAACTCAGGTATTTGCATTTGTTTTGGCCTTGTGAGAAATTCATTTATCGGCTAATGTTTCTTCGTTGCCTTATTGTAGCCTTTAACCTCAATGTTTTGGCCTTGTGTGATTGTGTCCTTTAAACTCAGGTATCGACCATCATTGAATTTGGCCCACTCATGAATCGCCCCATGTTTCGACCTTGTATGTCATATGTTGACCAATAGGTGGAATCGACGCTTGCCCGTGCTGTGTTGTAATGTGGGTTGCTTGCTTGCTTCTCTATCTTTGTTTCTCTCTTTCTTCAAACTCTTTAAAACGCATATTTGTTTAAGCGCTCCATTATCAATTTTATGAATCGATGAATCCGAAGATTACTGGATTACTAGAAGGTTTCCTTGAGGATCCATGGGTGGTTGGTTGTATGTGAGATTTGTGTGAAAGGAAAGATTTGGGTAAGGAACCATGGGCGCCAAATGATGTAGTCAGAACTATGACGATGGAGGCCTAGTCAGACTCCAACTAGATCACCGTGTAAGCCATCCAAGAATCCTACAAGGAGTAGAAGTATCATGGGACGCTCCAATGCTAAAGTCAGATATAGAAAAAGTGTGATGCTAAAAGATAGGAAGAGAAGATAGAGAGAAAATCAGATAAGATACTTCTTATATTGATTGCAGACCCTTTTATAAATAATAGTATAGAGAGTCCTTTGTATTTAATCCAATGTGAGATTGATGTATTACTCCTTATTGTATTCCAATTGGTAATTTTTTATTCTATTATATATAAGAAAAGTATAAAATGAATATATGTTAAATAGAATTAGTGTATTTATACACTATAAGCATTCCCTAAAAATAATAAAAATAAATAAAGAAAAGGGATTAGTGTATTTATATACTGTATGCATTCCCTAAAAATTTATAAAAAGAAATAATGAAAAAGGGAATAGTATATTTATACACTGTAAGTGTTTCCTAAAAATAAGTAATAAAAAGGGATTGTTGTATTTATACACTAATTTTCAGCCTCTTCTAATAATGTTTTGGCCATATGTTAAATTAAAGTATCGGCCAATGTTTCATCCTTGTGTTAAACTAGGGTGTCGGGCAATGTTTCGACCTAGTGTGATTGTGCCTTTGTTAAACTAAGGTATCGGCTAATGTTTCGAGTCGAAACATTAGCAAATACCTTAATTTAACACATCTAAACATCTAATCAGCCAATGTTTAGGCCTTTCTCAGCGGATGTGTTCATTTTGCCGATACCCTCTTTTTTTCTTTTTTTTTTTGAAACATTACTCAAAACAATGTCGTTTCACACCTTCGTTTTCAAATTCAAAGACATCAACTTATCTATTGTTGGCGCACACGATAGTATGTGCAACTTCGCACATACCAATCAAACTAAATATATAAAATGGGAAATGCTAAGATGTGCAAAGTCACACACATAGCTGTGTGCGCCAAAGACAGATAAGTTGAAGTTGTTGAATTTGAAAATGCCGGTAGGAAATGACGTCGTTTTGGGTTGATTTTCAAAAAAAAAAAAAAAAAATAGAGGGTATCCACAAAATTGTTAAACATTAGTCCTTTTCGGTGGATTTATGTTCCCTCCGTCGATACCCCTTTTTTTTTCTTTTTCTTGGTCACTTGCCCAAAACGACGTTTTTTTATGCTAACTTTTTCAAATTCAAAGACGTTAACTTATCCATCTTTGACACACACGATAGTGTGTGAAACTTCGCACATAATAGCATTTCTTGACAAAGATACTAAAAGAACTTAGAAGAACTTTGATATGTTATTAATCAGTCCGGCTATTATGTGCAAAGATGCACACGTTTACGAATAAGTTAACGCCTTTGAATTTGAAAACGTTGGCGTAAAACGACGTTCTTTTGGATAAATTTTTTTTAAAAAAAAAAATTTTAAAAAAAGGAATGTATTGACGAAGTTAAACTAAGGTATCGACCAATGTTTCACGCTACCAAAACATTGAGTTAATACACAATCACACTAGGCCAAAACATTGGTTGATACCTTAGTTTAACACAAGATCAAAACATTATGCCCAATACCTTAGTTTAACACAAGGGAATCGGCTAATGTTTAACACCTTCACCGATACGTCTCTCATTTTTTTTTTTCTAAAGAGATACCCAGAACGACGTTGTTTCACACCTGCATTTTCAAATTCAACATCGTCAACTTATCCTTCTTTGTCCTACAGAGCAATGTGTGCGACTTCGTACATAGTAGCCAAATTCTGTGATTAATAATGAGAAATAGAACAAAACCATTTTATATAAAAAAGGGAAATCGAGAAAATACAACTTTGAAATTTTGTGAAGTTAACATTATTGAAACTTACGAAAACCAAACATGAAGGCATGGCCCAAAATCGTCTCAATCATTAATGTTTCCCAGGGACACAACGACATTTTGCCAATTTGTTAAATAAACATCAAGTTACCATTTGATCTTTACCTTGGAAGATAAGGCATTAAACATCCTCCATAGTAACAAAGGCAAACCAAACCAACGAATCAACAAACTGCTAACCATCTGTTTATTGGACCATAGGTCTACATTAGATGTTAAACAACCAAAAAATGGACCTCTTCTCTACATTGGATGTTAAATACAGACGAGGGAACCGTAATGGATTGGCACCGGGAGAGGTCTCCCTCGGACTTGGAAGCAACAAATAAGAGAAGGGGTAGACTTGCTCCAACAAATAACACTAGTGATTTTATCATCAGAGACTAGATTAGATTGATCTAGAGCACAATAAGACAGACAAGGGTAGATTTAATTGTTATTTGTCCCAAGAACACATTTGATTTGATATAAGAGTATTTCACATTCTTGCTGACCAATTTGTGATATTCAAAAATATTAGTTGGCTAGCACAAATGCCTTCAAAAGCATTATACTTAATGAAAACAAGAAGAGTAACATTAAAGTTTCAATTTCAACTAAATTAAGTCAGCTCTTAGATTCCATACAATGGCATCAATGTCCAAAATACCATACTTACTTGTTAATTTAATCCATAGCAATAGAAATGTACATTCACTGTGTTCTCCCAACAGGCTCGAGCTCTTCAACAGTGACTACACTATTTCCCTTGATGACCTATATTAAATAGCAAGAAAAATAACAAATCAGCAAGAGAATGATAGAAAACTTATGTCAAAGAAAATACCCACATAGGAGGAGATGAAAAGAATCAATAAACTATCTTACCACCATGCCTATGTCAGTCTTCTCATTGCCATTAACTTCCACGGTATTGTCCACCACCAGGTTCATGAACTGATCAAAACCACGAAGTGTTCCCACAACCATGCGATTGGCATTCAACTAAACTGCACACCAAAGTAACTGCATAAATTTGTATAACATAAAAGATAGTTTGTGAACATGCAATCAATATTTGGTCAATGAACTAATAGAACAAATGCAAAAAAGTAGTAAGCATTGAGAACAAAATGTTAAAAGTGGACACCAATGGAATTGCTGAACTCTGGTGTAGCACAGGAAATTCTTTCTTTTTTCCTATGATTATATTCAAAAAATTGTCAGTACAGAATTGGTGCCTAGCCTCATCAGAAGCCCAATCAAAATGAAA
Source organism: Parsonsia alboflavescens (assembly GCA_028571225.1). Lineage (NCBI taxonomy): Eukaryota > Viridiplantae > Streptophyta > Magnoliopsida > Gentianales > Apocynaceae > Parsonsia > Parsonsia alboflavescens. Next base: position 7,084 of record JAOXNR010052291.1, on the reverse strand, counting down.
GTTGAAACAGGATAGTCTCTCTACATGAATTAAGTGGATAATGGATCAAAGGCCAAAAATATGACCTTTGGTATTCAGCAAGAGTGTCGTACAAAGGTCCAAATTACCAACAGAACTCAAAAGCATGGAAATAACATTTAACTGTCTCCCAGTTTGGAAGGTATGCCAACTATAAAAAGCTGCTATTTGTGGATAGTTCTGAAATGTTCATTTAAAATTTTCTGTTACCCTTGTTCAATTTTTCTGGGTCAGATATAAAACTATCTAACCATCACAAATAAATAAGAGCACAAAACAGTTTTGTATATTGTTAATCAAATAAGGTATTTATAAGAGTTGTGAAAAAAACAGTATTTTTATTTGGTTCCTAACATTAGCAAGATCCAATGACCATCCACCATAGTATTAGTAATTTAGTATATTTAAGTTCTAGAACTCATGCAATTCATTTGTAGTTAGACCCACTAAAATCCACTAAAACAGTTCTCGATTAGAATCAATATTGCTCGCCATCACTTACAAAGTCCAGAATTGGAAACAAAGAAATTGAAAATGCCAATTATGTCGGAAAAGAAATTTCACTAATAGTATTCGTAAACTATATAGGTCGCATAAAATGCTGACCTTACTAGCACCAGAGCTTAAAATTTACTCTCATCTAACTATTTGAAAAAGTTTGAAGAGGGATGAACACAAATTTAGCTGTATCAATCAAACAAAAACTAGCAGCCACGATAGTTTTAACTCTCTAGACGCAAGATTTACAAGATCCAAAAAAGAATATTAAAGCATTTTTTTCCCTGGGAATGACTTCAGGCTAAATCTTAGAAAGTATGAACTATAGGCTGCAATCCAAATTCAATAATAAACAACGAAATCTTCCACTTACACAGTAAAAGTAAGCAAATAAATGTTATCAATCTGAAACCCAAAAGTCAACTGTAAATTTTTTTCAACCAGAAAAAAGAAAATTGAAAGCTGCTTTCAATTTTGACATGAACTATGCAGTAATCATCCAGTTGCAGTCTAAATAAAACCAATGGCTGATAACTTACTCTGTTGCTTCTTGTCCATATATCTGTTATGAAATTAAAAAAAAAAATTAGAAATCAAATCCACTAAAAGGGCGGAGAGAATGGGAAATTGTCAAGCGCAGAAAAAAACTTACTTCTTGAGATCTAGAGGCAGGCTGGATCGACTCATGGCGAGAAGGGCTTCTACAGAGACCGCGACGAAGACTAGGAAAGACAAACAAAATTTGAATGTTTTCATAATCGGATAGTTGGAAAAGTTATCGATTCACGGTTTAATGGTTTAACCGTAATTGAATCGGATAACTTTAAAATTAAAAATTATTTATTTTATAATCTAAATATATTAAAATAATATAATTTATTTCAAATTAATAATATATATTAACTAAAAATAAAAATCTATAAATATATAAAGAATTCATAAATTGAACTTCCATTTTTCATTAAAATCAAGAATTAGACAAAAATTCGAAAAACTTGCAAGCTAAAAATCCAAATATCATAAGTTAAAAACATACATATATTCACAATTTTGTTATATAATTGAAAATGATAAATCTTAATTCAACGGCATCAAACAAATGACAAACCATTAAAAACTTCATTTCCGTCATAAATACCACCACAAAATTAAGTCATTATAAATCCTTAATTCTTGCTACTTAAAAGTTGCAAAATCTCAAAGGGCGTTAAGCCAACTTCCATCAGCATCATCACCACCAAGATTGTTAGAGTTGTCAACTTTATCTTCAACATCTAACATATGTGATTCAGTTTACACATCCTCAAAGCTCAAGCTCCATCCTCGATTCTCAACTCAGGCAAACACATAAACTACATTAGAAACTCCTCAAAGCTCAAACTCAATCTTCAATTCTCAACTCAAGCAAACAGATAAACTACAAACAAATTAGAAAGAAAGTTATAGAAAGTTGAAGTCTTGATAGAATAGAAGTAAAAAATGAATTAACCAGACTGAAACTACAATCAAATAAAAAGCACCATGTCTTAACAATAACAGTTAACGAACTAATGACTTTTAGAAAAAGAACAAACTTAAAATAAATCAAACTTCAGACTTTCAGTCCAGAGACATTCAGTTCACAAGATAATTTCACATTTAGAAATTAATTCTCCGACTTTCAGAGTTGTTCAGACTTAAACGAGATTCAATTTCAGATTGTCACAAACAGAAATGCAAAAATGGAAACCCATAGCTCAATCTTGCAACTCATTGAACATGATGAAGAGAACAAAAGGAAAGAACCACAAATCGAAACCGAATAACAGATATGAGCAGCTCGGCAGCTGTCTGTTACTATGTGTTGGTTTCAGATTGGCGACAATCAATGGAGTTCAATCGTTGATAGTTGGAGATTCTTTCTGCTATTTTTGAGCTTTAGCAGTAGCGTTCTTCAATGTTCAGTCAAACAGAGATCAGTCGACGTCGAGAGAACTTAGAGAAGAGAGAATAGAGAAGAGAGGGCGCTGGGCAAGTCGACAGAGACGAAGTTATCTGCTCTACTACGCTACAAATTTAGGTTTAGTTTAGGATTAGTTTTTATATTTCAATTTAGTTGTCTAGGTTTTTAATTTTTTCAATTTGGCCCCAAACTATTTAATTAACAGAATCGGTCAGTTCACCATTCAACCCTACGGTTCACCAGTTTTCTGATTGAACCAGTCGGTTCCTAGTATTTTTTAATATTTTGAACTGTTTTCTTCAAAAACAATTTTTAGGAATCAATTGAACTGAAAGGATACCAATTAGTGATTCGAGTGGTCCAACATGATCCAAAAAACATTGCAAAATTTTGCACCGCTCAATTCATGATTATCTAATGGCAAAACCCTATAGCTTGCCGAGCTCTGAGTTTTGGGCCTTTTGGATCCGGGTTCACCGAAACATTGCCCTTGATTAAAGAATGAAGTTCAAGTCCATGGTATGCATTAGTCTTTGGTTTAATTCAAAAATTCGAACCCATTAAATTATTAGAAATTTGATTTGCATAATAACCAAGTGTGAATGAGTGTCATTGATAAATTTTGATAAATTTTGAATTCTCTCCTCATGTAGGGAAATGCTATAATATGCGATGTCGCATACAATACCTTTTGTGTTAAAGATGGATAAGTTAACATCTTTGAATTTTTTAACACTGGCAAGAAATGACATCATTTGGAGCAAGTTTTCAAAAAAAAAAAAAAAAAAAAATGAAGATATCAGCAAAGGGAGCACACATCAGTCGAAAAGGCAAAAACATTGGCAAATACGTTAATTAAACTAAATATCGGTCCATGTTTCTGTTTAATGAAACATTACGTTAAAAGCACAATCATGCTAAGCCTATGTTTCTTCCTTTTCGGTGGATCTCTGCTTCCTTCACCAATATCATTTTATTTTATTTTTTAAAAAAAACTTACCCAAAACGATATTTTTTTACCCTAACATGTCTCCATCCTTGATGCACACGGTAATACGTGCGACGTCGTACGTTATAGTCGATCTAATATACATATACTGAGAGAGAGTTTTGCTGGGACGCTAGACGTCGCAACCCTTGATTGGTGCGACCGTTGGTTCTCCGACCTCATTAGCTTGTTTTACTCAAAATATTTGTCTATTTTCTTGTCCGCCTTGCCGTGGGAAAAACTGAAATTTCGATACCTCATTCTTGAATGAGATCAAAATCAGAAACGGGTGAAAGACATAAAGAAACAAACAGGTGAGCTGGGTGAATTGCCTTTCCTTTTGATCAATAGAGATAACAGGCTATGGAGCCTTATATACATGACTGCAAAGCACTATTATCGGACATAAAGAGACAAGACACGTCGCTCCGACTCAAAAGAAGGTCAGTCATACTCAGTTAATCTCTTATGCATAAATTCAGAAACTAAACAATTTTCACCATTTAATTTATTTGCAAAATTTTTGACTCATCAAAGCTTTTTTTTTTTTTTTTAATAATTTTCTCTTTCTTTGTCTGATGGTGCTGCTGAGTTCTTTTTTTCCCCCTTTGTTTTTAAATAAAAATAGTAGTAATAGCTTTTTGTTTTGGGCACAATTGATTGAATTAAGTTGCAATAGAGGTTGGGACTCTGTCGAGATAATAATGTATGAATTTTACCATGCTGGCAAATAATATGTCCATTAACGGAAAACTTCATGCCCTATTCATTTTTTTCTATTACCATTATTCCGTTCACAAGCTCATTGAATTCATTTGAATTGTTTAACAACAAAGAATCTTTTGGTTTGAATTGATGCAGGTGGTTAATGGATTTATCGCTGTCTGAAACTGAACAGAAGCGCATAAAGAAACAGAATTTTCTCATGGACAAGTATGTGGATGTCTTCTATTCGTGTAAAAATATTTTGGTCAATGGGTTATTATTGTTTTCAGTGGATATAAGTTGTATGTTAATTATGTCCTGGGGAGGGGAACATAAAAAATATTTGAATTCAAAACCTCGAGGTTGCTGAATTGTACTTCCAGTTTTGCATCACAGGAAAGGACAATATGTACTTAATCCCTTCTGCATCATTAATATATATCTCGTGCCAAAAGTTGGATTAAAAATTTTCCATGGATACTACTCTCTCTCTTCATATTATGCATTTAAATCATCACTCAATTGGACTCTTAATTTTGCCCTTTTATTTGGTATGCGGAAATCTCAAAGGAAGTTCTAAATTGAAAATCTAAAAGACCCCAGCTGCATATTGATATGTCAAAAGTTATTGATGTTATTTAGTTCTGTATTCCTTAACTAAGTTTAGGTCCAATTAGTAAAGTAACAGGTTTCAGAAACACCAGATCATTGTGTCTGCTTGAAAGATAAAATTATGAGAAGTTGCAATGATATTTAGAGAATTCAACACTGTAAATGAGGAATGTGAATGAAGAAAGAGAGTACAGTTTGGATTCATGTAGATTAGAGGTTATCAAGTAGTTGCACTTGAATTACTCACATTTTGAACAAAAGGTAGATCAAACTTCTTGGGTGTCAATGTTGATCTGTTTGAATTGAAAATCCATGTTGATGTGTAAGATCTGAGGAGAGAAAAATTTTAAGTCCTCCAAAAAACCTCATGGTTTACATAAAACTTGTATTGATTCTCAACAACAAAAACAAAAACATGTTGAGGAAGGCATTCAAAATCTCATTTTGCACTTCCTTCATTTACTGTTATTATGCTTGTTGTTTGTTTCCACAAATTCAATACCCCGGACATCTATCTCACACTGCTGTGACCCAACCTATGGTTTACATAGAACTTGTATTGATTCTCAACAACATAAACATAAATATAAACTTTTTGAGGAAGGCATTCAAAATCTAATTTTGCACTTCCTTCTTTTACTGTTCTTATGCTTGTTTGTTTCCACAACTTCAATACTCAGGACATCTATCTCACACTGGTGTGGCCCCACCTATGGTTTACATAAAACTTGTATTGATTCTCAACAACATAAACATAAACTTTTTGAGGAAGGCATTCAAAATCTAATTTTGCACTTCCTTCTTTTATTGTTATTATGCTTGTTGTTTGTTTTCAACAATTCAATACTCATTACATCTATCTCACACTGCTGTGGACCAACCTGGTTCTGGGAGCTATCAAAAGATATGAAAAGGAAAGGACATTCTAGGCCACATGCTATACTTTTGGCTGTAATATAGCTGTTTTATCTAACTCTCTCATAAGCTTCCAAACATCTTAGTCCTTATTTTGCCAAAGAGTCAGGTCATTCTTCTCTTTAAGAGCATACTCCAAGGTGGTTACTTTCTTGAATGATATTATTTTCCTGTGAAAATCTTTTCTTAATTGCTTTAGAGATGCCTTAATATGTTTGAAAATAATATTTATGTCATTCGTTTTAGAGTTGGTTACTTTCTCAATAGTTGTCATGTGAATAATGGTACATAATTTTTTGCCCCCTTCCTATAGTGTTATTTTACTGAATAACTAACTTAAGATTTTGGAATTTATGCAGGAGTATACCTGAAACTTTAATTAGGAAAGATGATGTAAGTGTCTATTTATGTCAATTGAGTTGTTATAACTATATTATTATTTTCAGTATCCATTTAAGAAATACTATACTGAGGTGTATTGATATTATGTTGTCTATTCAAATTATGAAAGAGGTTTCATTATTCTTTATTATAAATGTTAGGGTGCTATGATATCCTTTCTTAATTGGTAATCAATAGTTTTGATATTGTTCAAGGATAATTGACTTTTGAAATAGTTTAGAATCAGGTTTTTTGGACGGTGGTGCTGTTACCGCTTTTTGTACGCAATAATTATGGATTACGGCACCTCACCTCACCATAGTTATTGTGAGTTGGGATTCCACTTGCAGATTCCATCCATTTGAAACTGATAATAAAATCTCTTCCGATTTGCTGTGATTAAGAACCAATAGTGGATTTTTGGAGCTTAATTTGTGTTCTGTGGGGATGTATAATGTGAAAGGAGTTTATTAATTTTAATCTGTTTTTATTTTTCTACTTCTCCACATATTGCTATAGGTACTCACTTTCACAAGGAGCCTTCTTTGGATCTCTTTAAATTTCACATTCAGATAAACGGGATGAAAAATAAATTTTACTGCTTGTTTATGTCATTATTTGAGATTGATCCTTTCCAATATCCACTATAATTTTTAACACATGCTGTCCTTCCTTCGCATGGATCCAATTCTTTTAGTTTTCTGTTTACTCCGACATCTTTCGGCTTGTTCATATCCATGTATCATTGAATGATAATGTTATGCCTTTTTAACTCTGATTTACAGATATACCATGACGAAATCAGGACTTTTGTGGAAAGGGGGTTTGGAGTTCAATACTTAAAAGAAGATTATTCTTTTCAAGAGAATTTGCAACACTGTGGTTCATATGGTAGTCTAAACAATATATTAACTCTACTTCATAAGATGAGCAACTATGGACTTTCTTGTTTTGCTGATTTAGTGACGGATGGAACCATTGAATATGAGAAAACAAGGTGGAAAATGAAAATGATAATCATTAAA